>JAJOOF010017420.1:0-19854 GCA_029582545.1 Solanum lignicaule | reverse complement strand
CCTCCCTCTCCCCCCCCCCCCCCGAACACACACACATTAGTTCTTCTCGAGTGTATCGTTTCATAAAAATATGTCTTCCATCCAAATCAATTCTTTGTCTTCAATTCTAGTGAATTGGGGATCTACTTGAGGAGGAGTTCCTCCCTTGCGACTCGTCATTCCATTAATCTTGTCATTCATGTAAGTTATTCTTTCTTTTTAACTTGAATTTGTTTGCATCCATGTTGAGGGAGTTTTTGTTGGTGGTGATTTTCTGCATTAGTTTTTATTTTAATTGAGATATAGATCTTTATTTTATTTTGAAAGTTACTCTAAACGAAACATGATTTACAGATTCGTTCTTTTGAAGATTTAGAGTGATTTATAATCTTCATTTTTTAAAGTATAATTCTTGGTATGTTTTTTCTTCTCAATTTTATTATTAATATTGTTTTATGGTTTTAAAGATATGTGTGACTTGAGTATTCTGTAATGGAAGTCACTATTTCGCAATTCATGAGCTCCCAAAAGGGGATGGTTACAAGTTTCGATGTGAAGTAGGGGCTATAGTTTCTTTGTTTCAGTTCAATATTTTCTAGTATTAACCTCTTGATAGTTATTTCAATGTAGATGAAAGTTTACTACCTAAAACAATGTTTTTCTTACTTATAAACTATGGTTCTTGCAACTTCTGATGGTCTCTATTTGAACTTCACAAGTCGTGTTTGTCAATAAATTACATGAATATATCTCCTTTTATGTTTTTCACAAATCTTCCAGGGAATCAAGATATCTTTTATAGAGTTGAATGGATTTTAGTTAAAGTTATTTTCAATATTCTTTGGAAAAGCATGTGATTGTATGTTTTTTTTATTGGTTTTGCATACTTTGTTTTTGGTCTTTCTTTCAAGTGTTAATGAAGGGAAAGGAAAGAACCACTAGTAATCACTTGAAACATTTTTTTATTATACATTACAGATATACCTAATTGAGCAATGTATAGATTAATGTCATTGTATGTTGTGTTGAGATCACGGAGCACCTGAAAATTATATTTATATTTTTATTGAACTTTTTATCTTTAAAAAAAATAGTTGTCTACTTATTTTTATTTTTCTTTCCTTCAAGTTAGTATGAAAGAAACAAAAAAATATATATATATAGTTGATTATTTGAAAAGAATTTTTAATTAAATTGATGTGTTTCATGTATACTATGTACATAGCAAATTACAAATATATAATTTACATCATATATCATTGTGATTTCAGGTTTAGGAAGCACTACAATAACTTTATATCAGGAAACTTTTAGAAGAAAAGAAAATCAACAACAATGCAGCGAAGTACTAGTACAACAAACACCATATTTCAAAATGAGGCCACTTATGATTTTGGTCATGTAAGAACTATGACTTCTACTTCACATCGCTCTAGAATATTCTATATAAGACCAGAATCCCGTCTTATTGGTATGGTACCCAATATTTTGCGAAATTATTATTCCTCTGATGGGAGCCTAATTATTGGTTTGACTAATGGAACAAACATATACTATGTTTCCATTGTTCCAAGAAATCCTTTTTCCTTTTGGATTCCACAAGGAATGCTAACAAATACAATGATTCCCAATTTTTCATTATCATTACCGCGTATTTTTTGGAACTACACCCCAAGATTTGTGAAAGTGAATCATGCATTTGATCGTATGACATTGCCACTGCATCTTACCAATTTTCCCATGGTAAATTTTCTTCACCTTCTCTTTCTTTTCTTTTTAATTATAAATTTATTGCAATATTCACATAATTAGTTTTCTCATGCTCAATACTTGATCTAATTACTAACTTAAACTTATCATGTCATAAGTATATTTTTAATATATAGAGGTAATTATTTTTTAACGTTTGATGCACTATGGTTTTAATGATTGAATTGTATTAGATATTAAATTTTCATAGTAATACGTGCTACTTTGCTTTTATGCTGAGGAACCATGGTGCCCAACTTAAATATGCTATAAATTTGTCTTTTTAGTTTTTTTCATATGCTTATTTTCTAATAGTTGAATATTTGTTGAACATAACGAAAATAGGTAAGGCTTGTAAAAGTTTGTTTAGGAATATGGGTGCGTGGGAAGCTTAGCGACAACCACAATGAGTATGCGTTTAAATATAGGATCAAACAGCTCTGTTCGATCGAGGGATAATAGATATGAGCTGACAACTTATCTTTTCTGGTATTTTATTTTGGGTGAGATATATACACCAAAAGGAATTAATGTTATCATTTTCTAGTTCAAATTATTATTTTTTAAATAGAAGAACAAAAGGTAAGTCTTACTTTGTTGATAGCCTAATGAGATTTGCATCTTCCTTAGTAGCCCAGGAGTAAGGTTTTGTTTCTGCAAGAATTATTGAAACATACATTTTTAAAACAATAAAAAAGAAGAACATAAGAATTTATCAGTTGACATGATATTTTTAAATAATAATGATTTTGTTGTATTTTATAAAATATTCATAGCTAGTTGATTTTTCTTTATGTATAATTGATCTGTAAAATTTACTTGCGTAGAATTATAACAAGTTGTATGTGTCATTTCAGGCACAAAATTCCATGTCTCAAACTTTTTATAAGTTTGAGTGAAAAACATGAGTTACGACATATTAATGGACAAAAAATAGTATGTATATTTTTCCTTACAAATTATGATTTTGAATTTAGGGTTTGTTGTCCCTTCAAGGCCATACTGAAAATGTCAATACATGATTGAGCAGAGAAGTCATTTTTGCAGGTATGGATCGCATCATGTATCAGTCAACAGAAAGATTTATAAGTGACGATGATACATGTTCTATTTGTTTGGTAACGACCTTATACCGCTTAAACTATAGTCATGTATGTAAAATTACCTTACTCGAAAAATACTTTTTTTATTTTGCAGGATGCCTACTCTGATGGGCAGATCATTGGAAGCGCCGACTGTCACCACACCTTTCACTTTGATTGCATCAGACAATGGCTCATGCAGAAGAATTCATGTCCCCTCTGAAAAAGGATTGCATTGGCAATTTAAGAACTCCAAGCTAGAATTGCATACATTAATGTGTATGCAATTGTTTATGTTATGCACATTATGAGAAAGTAAAAAAATTTGTGTTGAATGATATGAAATATAGTGATCTAGCTTGGGACTTGATTTATATCAAGGTTTTATGTTATGTACCTGTTAATTTGACAGTGAACTTGTCAAATGTTAGTCCAAAATATTGTGGTTGACATATTTTTCAATCAGGGAGTCAATGTACCCTTACTCTCCGGTGGAGGTGTGTAGTTTCTTATGCTAAGTTTTATTCCACTTGTTGAGCTCCAAAGGGGCGGATCACTGTTTTAATTAAGGAAACTATGTTTGTTTTATGGGAATATACATTATTTTGAATTTTTTATGACTTAAAATGACAGATATTAGTTTTATGATTGTGGTGCACATATAGGTTCACTTTTGCACTGAGATACGGGTTATGTTTTACTACATTGCATTTGTTGATGAGTGTGAGGTATCATTCTAGGAAGATCAAGGTTTCCTTCGGGTTTCTACCTTTATGCATTTATCATTTGCATCGCACTAGCCTATTTTGATCGACTTGATATTTGTTGTGACAGTCTTGTACTTGAGTGCTTCTTGCTTGTTTTATTGTGTTTTAGTCTCTCTATTTTCAGTAGTTGATTGTCCCTCATTAGAACCTTTTAATCGTGATGTTAGAACTATCGTGTTTCTTCTTTATATATATATAATCTCTCTGAGTTCGGTCTGTCTATGGTATCTATTGAGTACCCCATATTTTGGTGCTCATACTACACTTCTGCATCTTTTTTCTGACGTAGCTCTTAGTACAAGACACCCTCAGTGAGCATTGGATCTCCCTTCGTCATTGCAGATTCATATTGTGGTGAGCTCTTGGCTTCTGGAGGATTTTTCTTTTTCCTTCTTTTGTATTTGTCTATATTTTTATATTTTTATTAGATACACTTGTGTATATAGCCATTATTTACTAATATGTTCCTGTATCGGTGAAACCAGGTCCAGGGATTTAATTCTTGTATTTAGTTTGTCTTTCATGGTCACATTCGAGTCTATTTTGTATATTATGTATCACACTTACATTTTTATATGGCCCTATTCTATATTATTATTATTATTATTATTAGTATTATTATTCTATTTACGTTTATTCTTTGCTATTAAATTATTATCTTCTATGAGTTTTGGATTTTGACTTGCCTACCGGGAGATTTATAGTAGGCATCATCATACTATTGTGAGAAACAAGCATATCGGGAGATTGATGCATATTCGGATGTTGCAGTCTTTTGATTGTGAGAAACATGGTGTCATTGGTGGAACTGTGAGTAGCGACTTTTCCTTTTTCATCTCTAAAATTACAATATACATTTTTTTGTGTAACAGCTATTTGTGAGGTGCTTAGAACACTTCTTGAATTTTTGTGATATATTGCTCTGTTTGTTGTGGGTGGAGTATCGAAGGAAGAGGAAGTTAGTTGAATATTAATTTTACTGACGAACTCATATTGTTAACGGCTAAACTTTGTAAGAAGTTTCAATATAGCTTGAGATTTAGTATGTTATTGATTTTCTTTATCATTGTCAACATGAATGGATGAACTTAAAGATATAAAAGGAAAAAAAAATTGGTATAAGATAACTTGAGTAACAATATTTTTATAAGTGAATGGGCGTGTATAGTTTTGCACCATGTGCATAACATATATGGAGAAACTTTGAAAATTTTGTTCAAATTAAATTTTTGAAAATACAGATTATACCAATTGATCAAAAAGGAAATAAAAAAGGAACTCATCTTTTAACCAGATCAAACTAAATGGAGTGGACTTTTTAATGAAGACCTATGAATTAATGGCGAAAAGTTTCAGTTACAGAAAAGAGAAAAATACAAAAACTCAATACAACAAATTTTTAATATTTTTCATGTGATAGCAGTCATGTTAATAATGCTCACAAAATTCTAAAAATAGATAAAAACATACATGTTCTATAAAGATAGCAATACATATCCTAGAGGGTGGCATGGGAATAGCTAATGTCACAAGGAATGAAAAGAAGTTTTGGACTATGATAATGAAAGTGTAATCTAAAGATTTGACTATTTTTTCCTCTACTGGAAGATAGTTATTGCATCGTCATCCAAGTTGCAAATTTATTTATCATGCATCTCAATTTAAATTGTTTGGCAGATAAACAAAATACCTCAACTGTATCGGTTGATGAAATTTTTTGTGCCTTAGCTCTATCAATTTTCAAATTTTTCTATCCCCCACCCCTCATCAATCGCCCTCCACCTCCCCCAACACACATTTGTTCTCCCCGAGTGTATCATTTCTTAAAAATCTGTCTTCCACCCAAACTAATTCTTGCTCTTCAGTTCTAGAGATATGTGGATCTATTTGATGGGTTCATCCCCTTGCAACTCGCCATTTCATTAATCTTGTCATTTATGTAAGTTATTCATTATTTTTTAGTTCTATCAATTTTCAAATTTCACTATCCCCCACCCCTCCTCACTCGCATTCCACCTCCCCCAACACACATTGTTCTCCACGATTGTATAATTTCTTAAATATTTGTTGATACTTTGCACGACCTAGTAATTTACTGATTTTAACGTTTCGCTTAAGTGTGAAACAAGTTGTCTAACGTGTTCCAACAAAGCAGTAAGGACAGTAAGTAAAAATACAATATTTTTACGTGGAAAACACCCGGCTCAAAAGGTGTAAAAACCCACGACCTGTACCCCTACATGATTTAACTCCAACTTCACTAAATCACTGAGCCTCCACAAAAGATAGATTACAAACTTTGCAACCTACCTTAACTTCAATTTATGGATTTAGATTACAACTCTTGTAATCCTAGGAACTAACTCTAATTCCTAACCTTCAACACAAACCTCCCATGGTATGTGTTCCTAACTCTTCGAGTTATCACAACCTGAAGACAACACTTCTAATTTAGTTTATAACTTACTGAACTAAGATTGCATCAAGACTTAATCATGAAGAAAAACTCCTAACACATAAACTCTGTAGAAGGATTAGGTTCTTCGATGTCTTCATTCAGTTCATTGGTAGCACTTGCGAAGTCAATTTCTCAATTGCTCTTTTTGCTCTGTGAGTGCACTCCTATTCTAGACGACTTCACCTCTATTTAAGCACAATTCTTCATAGAATTATTGTTTACTTCAAACTCCTCATTGACTTGAACTCTCTTGACTTAGAGTTCTACTTCAAGTAAGACTCATTATTCAATTCAAACTCCTTGCTTCTTTAGACTCCTTCTTCAAATTACATTCATTAATTCTTTTGTATTGTAGTCAAACTCCTACACTTAAATTCAGCAGTAATTTGAAGAGTTCTACTTTAAGTAAGACTCCTTCTTCAATTAAAACTCTTTGCCTCTTTGGACTCCTTCTTCAAATCAAACTCAGTGATTCTTTCTCTTCAATTTATCAGATGTTTATTTCCTTGGGTTTTCTCACGAAATTAACATTATCCATTTCTTTATTTCTGCACTCTTGTCTTTGTTCATTCTAAAAGTTTTCTTGAATTTAACTGGTCGTGACAGTGCACCTTTGGACCATATTGACTGATGTGTTTCGTCTTTCTTTGTCAATCATCAAAACTGCATAAATCCCCACAAATTCCCCCTTTTGGATGATGACAAACCTCTTTTCTTCGTGCATTCAAACAATTTTACTAGTAGACACTGAAGCATGAAATACTAACATGAAACAAGTTAGTAAATGGGTTATTAAAACTGCACAACTCTTATCTTCCCCATTTTGGCATCATTGAAAAGCTATGTAAATCCTATAATATACGAGCTAGATTGATCAGTTAAACTATTCATGGCCACTGGCTATCACCAAAACAATCAGATAACGACTTCATGCAACATAATAATGTATTATAGAGAGCAAGAACAAGAGTCATTAAAGCAATAGATAATCATTCCCTTAAACTGCCAGATAATGTACTATATAAGATCGAAGTCATACCGAATGAAGCAAAACCTATTGAGCACTAATCAAAAAACAAACACTGGACATGAGTAGAATAAAGCTAGAGACACTAACATTGAAAAATGAAGAGAAGAATGGAAAAGTTGCAATAATTGTGTCAACCAATGAATAATTCCAGCATTTTCATCCCTTTCTTCATGAAGAATAGCCTGTAGAGCTTAAATTCTTATCCGAAAGACATTTTTATTTCTCATAAGCTGCATGAGTAGCATCCAATTCAGCAATTTTATCAGTGAAAATATTACTTCAACCTTTTCTTTGGAGTACCAATTTTCCTCACGAGGCATGTAGATCAACATGGTTCATCTATTGAATAACCTCTTTTATTCTTTTTCTTTTTTCTTTTTTTTTTCATTTGAAAAGTCCATGCCTAGATTGAAATTGAGTATTCCTCAAAAATCACTATGGGAATCATGTCATTTTTTTTCATGGTAGCTCTAAGATCTTCTTTAATAATGGCATCCTCTTGACATTTATGATTTCTAGATGGGAGTTCAAGGTGGAATAGAAAAAAAAGATGTGTTTCTGGAGTTGGTTCTTCCTCATGAACTGAAAATGAGGAACTAGATTTCCCTCCTCAAATGAGAATTATATATGTACTAAGTTAAGAGCAATTTGAAGAGGACATCATCACAAATATCAAAAGATGTACTTTGGTGAATATTTTGATTTAAACTTGAAAAAAAGTAATCAAGAGGGCTAAGTGAGAGAGAACAATTTGGAAGAATAAGACTCCTGAGCGTTGCCGATTATTTTATTCTGTATTAGAACAATTAATACATGAAACTTGAGTGCTCAACTATTTCACTTTATACAATATTAACCTCCATCAATATATAACATACCTGATAAGAGCAATTTTTTTATCATTGTTTCTTGTTTTCACCGTTTCTCTGCACAATCTAATACAAAATTAGGTTAAAACAAGTCAAGGATCTGGAATTGGGACACACAAATAAATGTGTAAGACTGAATTGAATAAGATTTTAGCTCATAAAATTAAAGAGAACAATTATTCTAGCCAATCATTGAGGGGAGTTCATGCAATCTTAATCATCCCCAAGTCTAACTTATTCTTTTCATAATGCTCCCTACTTAGTGTCAGAATCCATCAATTGTTGTTTGACAAAGAACAACGTGATCCAACAACCACATAATTTTGTGGATAAATCAATTTCATGATTCATTGCTCCACCTATCAATATGCCCTTAGTATGTTCAACAAATGAAACATGTGGTACAACGTGTTCTGATGCACGCTCATCGGTTTAAATTTAATCCTCATATTTTTTGCTTCCCACTTACACATGCATTAGCTCCACTTTTTTCTTCCTTTTTTTTTTAAATGACACATTCCCCTTTTTGAGAAGTGAGCGAAAAGAACTTGTGTTTGACTTCATTGATATCTCTTAAGCAAGAAATATCTATGAATTAAATCACTTGCTTCCTTTCAGCTTCACCTGCAAAATAGCTTAAGGGTTAGTCTTAGGAACCCAGACAAGCTTGGGTCCTTTCTTATGATCAAAAGGGTGAATCAGATTTCTTCTCGCCCATCTAGGCAACTGGTTAGTGGACCTGTTTCTGCCAATAGGTATAAATTTGTTTCTATTTGCGAATTTAGTATTTCTTTTTCTAAAATCATTAGCAACTGGACGCTCAGTAGTTGTGTGACCAATTTTACCACAAATATAGCACAAATCTTCAGAGATAGTATTTTCTTTATGGAATCCTATACAAGCCTTCTCAGTGTGCACCCTATCACTCAATTTCTTAACAATTCTGGAGGAATTCTTCCATCTATTAGACTTTTCAAGATCCATTTTTAACCTGGAAATTTCTAGGTTCAAAAATCAATTTTGCATTCTTTAAAAGCATGCTCTAATTTCTTCCCAGTATCATTCATCTTCTCTTTTTCAATAATGGACAACTTAAGAATTTCAGATTTCAAATTCAACTTTGATGACTCAAGTTTATTAACCTGTTTCTTTTGAGAACAATTTTCTTCTTAAATTATAGTTTTGCAGTTTTTGAGATCGATGCACTCAAATTTTTGATTTGCAAAATCATTAAATAATTGATCTCTTTCAGAGGTTCATTCTTCAAAATCATGAGATAAGCTACTTATCATGCTAATTAGTTCTCTTTTAGACAAAAGATGCATTTTTTCTTTAAAGTCAAGGATACTTACCTCAGATTTTGCTTCTTCTTCTTCCACGTCTGAATCTCCAATAGCCATGATAGCGATCTCATCTACATTTGCGTCCATAAGAGTATCCCAAATTTGTTTTTCAGTTATGCAACTAGATATTCGGCGATACTCATCTGGTTCAAGGCCACAAATATGAATAAACTTAGCTTTGGCATTCTTTTCAAGAATCTTGAAGTCAGCCTCCTCGTATTCACTCTTTTCCTTTTGTAGGTCATTATTTTCAGCTTCCTTCTTAGTTGGGTTTTTTGGTCCATCAATAACTATATTCCAAAGTTCATAATCCTCAGCCTGAATAAAAGTTTCCATCATAGCTTTCCACCATGAGTAGTACTGGCCATTGAATAACGGAGTCTTGTTGATATCTTGTTCTTCACAATATCCGAGTGGAGGTGCAGAATTCATCTCGATCTATTCTTAAGTGGTTAAACTTTTGACAAGAAAACCTGCTCTGATACCAATTGATAGTCTGCACGACCTAGTAATTTACTGATTTTAACTTTTCGCCTAAGTGTGAAACAAGTTGTCTAACGTGTTCCAACAAAGCAGTAAGGACAGTAAGTAAAAATACAAATATTTTTACGTGGAAAACACCCGGCTCAAAAGATGTAAAAAACCACGACATGCACCCCTTCAGGATTTAACTCCAACTTCACTAAATCATTGAGCCTCCACAAAAGATAAATTACAAACTTTGCAACCTACCTTAACTTCAAGTTATGGATTTAGATTACAACTCTTGTAATCCTAGGAACTAACTCTAATTCCTAACCTTCAACACAAACCTCTCATGGTATGTGTTCCGAACTCTTCGAGTTATCACAACCTGAAGACAACACTTCTAATTCAGTTTATAACTCACTGAACTAAGATTACATCAAGACTTAATCACAAAGAAAAACTCCTAACACATAAACTTTGTAGAAGGATTTGGTTCTTCATTGTGTTTCTTCTATGTGTTCCTTCAGTTCGTTGGTAGCACTTGCGAAGACAAGTTTTTAATTGCTCTTTTTGCTCTGTAAGTGCACACCTATTCTAGACGACTTCACCTCTATTTAAGCACAATTCTTCATAGAATTATTGTTTACTTCAAACTCCTCATTGACTTGAACTCTCTTGACTTAGAGTTCTACTTCAAGTAAGACTCATTATTCAATTCAAACTCCTTTCTTCTTTAGACTCCTTCTTCAAATTACATTCATAGATTCTTTTGTATTGTAGTCAAACTCCTACACTTTAATTCAGCAGTAATTTGAAGAGTTCTACTTTAAGTAAAACTCCTTCTTCGATTAAAACTCTTTGCCTCTTTAGACTCCTTCTTCAAATCAAACTCATTGATTCTTTCTCTTCAATTCATCAGATGTTTATTTCCTTGGGTTTTCTCACGAAATTAACATTATCTATTTCTTTATTTCTGCACTCTTGTCTTTGTTCATTCTAAAAGCTTTCTTGAATTTATTTACTCGTGACAGTGCACCTTTTGACCATATTGATTGACGTGTTTCGTCTTTCTTTGTCAATCATCAAAACTGCATAAATCTCAACATTTGTCTTCCACCCAAACTAATTATTGCTCTTCAGTTGTATCGATTTACGGATCTACTTGAGGAGTTCATCCCCTTGTAGCTCGTCATTTCATTAATCTTGTCATTCATGTAAGTTATTCATTCTTTTTTAAAATTTGAATTTGATTGCATCAATGTTGAGGGATTCTTTGTTGGCGGTGATTTTCTGCATTAGTTTTTATTTTATTTGAGATATAGATCGTTATTTTATTTCAAAAGTTACTTTAAACAGAACACGATTTACAAATTCGTTCTTTTGAAGATTTAGAGTGACTTTCAATCTTCATTTTTTAAGTATAATTTTTGGTAAGTTTTTTCTCAATTTTATGATTCATGTTGTTTTATTATTTTAAAGATATGTATGACTTGAGTATTATGTATATAATTAAAGTCACTATTTCGCAATTCATGAGCTCCCAATAGAGGAGAGTTACAAGTTTCGATGTGAAGCAGGGGCTATAGTTTGTTTGTTTCAGTTGAATGTTTTAATTTAGTATTAACCTCTTGATAGTTCTTTCAGTGTACATGAAAGTGTTACCTAAATTATGTTTTCTAATTTATAAACTACGGTTCTTGCAACTTTCGATGGTCTCTATTTGAACTTCACAAGTTGTGTTTGTCAATAAATTCAATGAATATATTTCCTTTTGTGTTTTCCATAGATCCTCCAGGAAATCAAGACATCTTTTATAAAGTTGAATAGATTTTGGTTAAAGTCATTTATAATATTCTTTGAAAAAAGCATGTGATTGTATGTCTTCTTATTGGTTTTGCATACTTTTTTTTGTCTTTCCTTCAAGTGTTAACGAGGGGAAAGGAAAGAATCACTAGTAATCACTTGAAACATTTTTTTCATTATATTGGTGCGTTAAATGTACATTACAAATATATCTAATTGAGCAATATACATATTGATGTCATTGTATGTTTAGTTGAAATCCCAGAGCACATAAAAGTTTTATTTTTTATATTCTTATTGAACTTTTCCTTTTAAAAAAAAATAGTTGTTTGCTTATTTTTTTTGTCTTTCCTTCAAGTTAGTATGAAAGAAATAAAAAAAAAGGATAGTTGATTATTTGAAAATAATTTTTTCATTAAATTGATGTGTTTCATGTAAACTATGTAAATAGCAAATTACAAATATATAGATTGACATCATTATATATAGCATTGTCATTTTAAGTTTAGGAAGCACTACAAGAACATTAAATCACGAAACTTCTAGCTAGAAGAAAAGAAAATCAATTTATGCTTCAAGAAATAAATTTGTCTATTTACTTTTTTTCATATGCTTATTTTCTAATACTTGAATATTTGTTAAACATAACGAAAATAGGTAAGGCTTATAAATATGAGAATCCTTTTTCAAAAGATAATCTATATATGTTGGTGTATAATTTTAACTAGAGTTAATGATTAATAAAAAATACACTTAAAAATATTTAATGTTAACTTTTCCTATCTAAAAGATCACCAACTATTCGTCAAAACATACCTTAACTATTATTATTTTTTCATAATTTATCAATGTAAACATACATATGGATTTACATATACATATATGCTCATCAATGTTGCAAACATTAGATCAATTGTTTTATGTGTAATTTTCTTTTTATCCCTTTTTGAATGAAAAGTTAGGTATACAATTTGATAGGAATGATTAATTTCAATGTTATTTGTGGCAATGTTATATATATACATGATTCGTAATTCTTGTAAATTAGTTGACCACTTGAGAAACTACAATAAGCTTTTATTAGAAGAACAAGTTTGTTTAGGAATATGGGTGCGGGAGGCTGAGGGACGACCACGTTTGTTCGATCAAGGGGCCAAGCTAGATATGAGCTAACAACTTATGCATGTTTTCTGGTATTTTGTTTTAGATGAGATGTACACCGAAAGAAATTAATGGTAGTTTCTTATGCTAAAAAAACTAAAAGAACTTTTGTTTGATGATACAAATATAGGGTTAACATATTGTGTTAAGTAATTGCTTTTCTTAAAATGAAACTAGTTGAGATATAATGAATTCTAATTCCTAATTGTACTTGGTGCTAATCACATTCTCATTTCAGCTTATGCCTTGTAAACCTTAGTTCCTTACTTATTTTATGTGTTCAACAATTTACTTTATTTTTTATTTTTTCTTTTATTTTATTAACTGAAGAGTTATTAAAAATAACCTCTTTGACTTAAAAATGTTGGTAAAATTTGACTACATTCTATCCTTTTCAAACTTCAGTTATGAGATCACATGACTCGTAATGTTGTTGTTATATATTTTATGGTGCTCCCTAATAGTTTATTTTACTTAATACAATTATTTAACATCTCAAATTTACCTTTGTTTAGTCATAGTATATGATGAAAATTTTAATTGGACAAAAAACATAAGTATACAAAATAAGCACCTTAATAACCACTATATAGTAATAGTTTTATTTTTCACCAACATAGCAATAGATTTTTAAAAAAATATTAAATAATATTAATAAAAAAAAATGAAACGAAAATAGGAGAGAGATTAAAATGACCCACGATTTTTTTCTTCCTTTCCTCAAATTTTTTCTATTTTTTTATTTACCTTCCACAATTAACTCAAATTGTTATACATTCTCTGTCATCAAAATAAGATAGTTTAACCAAATTAAAACTCTCCACCTCCACTATTCTCTATTCTGAAAGTTTGTTCGATTATAGATATGAACAGTGTTTCAATTCTAATTCAACACAACATACGATGGGATGCAACAGGTATGTGTGGATAGATCATGATGAAATTGGTGACTGTTATTTGGTGTTTTTTCATTATTGTTATTTTTAGTAATATGACAATAGTATTGTTGTATGTAGTGGGTGTTGGTGTATTTGATATAGTTTAGATAATTTATTATACACCAAATTTGGTTGGTGTACGTGTAAGTATTAGACAAAATTGGTGATTTGTTAACATAATGAATTTAAGAAATTTGGTATTTTTTTTGTGCTTGTTATTTTGAAATCTGACCGTATTAGTGTTGTATGTGATGGTGTAGTGAATATATTTTAGATATTTAGCTTATTTATTCTTTGGTAAAAGTTTTGGTGTATTTGATATATTTTAGATAATTTATATACATCAAATTTGCTTGGTGTATGTGTATGTGTTTGTGATATATGACATTGTTGTTAAATAACTTGATAGTTTGTAGTGTATGTGTATTTTAATTGGATTAAGGTATATACATTGAAAGTTTAAAATAATTATGTTGTTTAAATTACTTATTAATTTATGTTGGTGTATTTCATACCAAAATAATAACCAAACGGTTATACTATATCAATAGTTAAAGTCATTTTGTATAGCAATATGATTATTGTTTTAATATAAATACATCATATTATACCAAATACACCAACACCCACCTCATTCCTTATTTGATATGGTATAGTGAATATATTTTAGATATTTAACTTCTTTGTTTTTTCGTAGATATGTTCGTGTAGTACACCATTCATTTCACTATAATTAATGTGTAAATTTTAAAAACTTGTTTAATCAAATTTATTATACAAATAAATTGGTAATTCTTGATTAGTTTGTGGTGTAAATAGTGGTGTATGTCATCCATTATATATGAGATTGAAATGTACACCAAATTGTCACCTCAATGTCTACCTTAATTAAATTTTAATTTTGAATATTTTTTTTTGTAAATAATTGATTATATTATGATTTTACATATTGATATACATATGAATGCTTCTAACTATTTATGGAATTGTGCGCATGAATATATGTAAATTTTAAGGTTGCAGGAGTGATATATGATGCAACTATCAACGATGATCCATTGCTTCCCAATTAAGAGTCGAAACAACAATATTTGAGTTAATAATCAAATGTGTTGTGCTAAGAAAAATATTGGTGCATAATTAATTAAATTATAGTGTAAGTTATTCTAATGTTGAGACATATATAAAATATCAATTTTACAACGTATTCTAAATCATTTTAAATATATAGTTTATCATTATAATGATATAATATATGGTGAACGTCAATGTTATACAATAATGCACACCATTATGGAGAATCAAATTATATACTAATAAAATTATTTACAAATAAAAAGAATATATTGAAACCAGATTGTATATCAATTAACACCATAATATAACTTCTTCTTTTTACAATATTAACTAAAAAGATTATATTATCGATATATAAATTAGGTTGAAGAAATAATTATTAGGATATGCAAACATTTTTTTTATAATTTTACGTACATTGGTATTTCATATAATGAAATATAAATTGGTACTACTTATTTTACAAAATAATTGAAATCGAATTGGAGAGAGAGAGAAAAAAAATTGCAAGAATAGTTGTATCAAATAAGGAATGTGTTTAATGGTAGGATTCCTATTAGTTAGACAATAAATTCTCTCCCCAAAAATAAACACTAAAATAAAAAAATAAAAACAACCAAAAAAGAGAGAAAAAAACGTATATCCTCAAAAAAAGAATCTTTAAGTAAAGAATCATATTCAATTATAATTGTTATTGAGAATCCCAAAAGTAAATATAGTAAATTATTAATCCCACAATATTAGCACACTAACCCAAAAAATAGCAACTAAAAATTGTGTATTATTGTCAAAATTAGTTCCTTATAGTGTTGAAACTGAAATGTATTATTGTCAAATCGTTGATTTTAATTATGGTATAAAATTAACTTTTGGATATTAAAAAATTTGTACCCTTATAAAAATTTCAACAGATTTCTGTATAAAATGATATATATTAAGGTATTTTATTGGATTAAAATATGGTGTAATACTCTTGCTAAATTGGTAGGTTGAACACCAACTTCAAACCATAATTTATATCATATAATATACCGTATGTTAATTATTTAATAAATATTATCCAATTAATAATCTTAAAACGGAACAACACCAACATTTAATCAATATCACCTTACAGTTCCAACATTGAAATGAAGAACACCACATTTTGAGAAATATTAATTTACAAACTTTTAAGAAGGACTGAAAATTAAGTACAATGAAGCACAAAGATTAAAAAAAAATCATCACATTTATCCAATTGTATAAACATAAATTTTTCTCCTTACCCTTCCTTAATTTAAACAAATTATGGGTAACACGAATAGACTTTTCATTATCGCTGGTAAGATTTTCTCTTACATATTCACTCACCGAAGATAAAGTGAATGCATTCAACTCGAAATTTGATCTCAAACACATGTCAGTGTTGTTAATATTCTATTTATAACCGTACAAGTCAAAGGAAACATATTATTTTATCTAAAATTATAGATAACTTTGAAAGAAAAAAAGTTTGAAGATGAATCAAAAAATTTAATGAGAAAAGATAAAAACTTTTAATAAGTATAAATGTATAATCCATAGGAAACACACAATTTTCTTTCTTCTCTGATTAGAGATGATTTTGAAAAAAATAATTAAGAAAGAAAACAAATCAAATCCAGTACCCAAATTTTGACCAAATTTTCTGGCCAAAAAGATTTATCCTTAACTTTTTACGCCTAGAAACTAAAAATAAAATTGATAAAGCTAAATTAATGATTTTCCTTTCTTGTAAAGGAATAAGAGAGAGAAAAAATATCTTTAATATAGAATGGTATTCAAGGATAATTATAATTGAAAATCTAAAAAGTAAACACAATAAATTATGGGTCCCACACACTAACCCAACAAAATAGCTAGGAAAAATATGTAGAAACGTGTAGTATTTAATAATTGTCATATTTGTAATTAAAAACTTAATGTTGTAAATAAAAATGAATATGTTAATTTTATGTAATTTAAAGTCTTAAACACAATGTTTTAGTAATTTTCCGATTTTAATTATAAGACGACCTTTTAAACCTTGATATAAGTTAGAAAGTTAATAATATGCAAATCAAGTATTTTTGTATTTTGAAATAGTAACAACACCTTTTGTTCATGTAGATAAACAATAGATAATGAAAGAAAAATAATTAATAGGGATACTAATGAAGTCTTGTTTAGTAAAAGTAACTACCACATGCAAAAATTCCCTTTGAATTTTAAATCCTTCATTTATATGATTTTGAACAAGTCCCCAAGCTAAATGATGTCCACCAAATTCAGCTACTACAACATGTTTCTTCAAGTGAAATCAATATTTAAAACAACCAATATTATTATGAAAAGCATCATAAAATTACATCTCAACTCCGATCTCCTACTATATAAGGCACCATTGTACATTTAATGCATTTACATCACATAAAAAACATATAGTGTCTTTAAATTCATCGTTGATTGATGACATTTGTGATTTTTAAAAAACAATAATACTGTTACGAAGAAAATAACACAAAATCATATACTTATAATCTAATGCTAAAAATCAGTGAAAACCTAATTTGGTCATGACAATATTTTGGAGATTTGTGGCGACCTTTGTCGCTGCTAAGGGTCTAGTTTCTTGTAGTAAATCATAGTTGACAACACTGAGATGGATAGACTAGTCCGCGTGGCATGCCATTAAATTGTGGTCTCTTTAGATAAGGGGTATAAATGATTTATTTCGCACAGTACATAAGAAATTTTGATCATTTTCCGAAGAATATTTAAAAAATTATTTATATATTTAGAATCTACAAAAAAATAATACTATATATAAGTTACAAAAATTAATAATTGAAAATATTTAAAGATCATACGAGTAATGCGGTCCAAAAATTTCTTATTTGACCCTCAAAAACAAAGAAGATAAAACAACTCCAAAATGCATGTTTGAGATTAACTAAATTTAATAGATCACATCCAATGTCACGGCCCGAGCTACCCTCGAGATGCGGACACGGGACCTAGGACCACAAGTGATCCCAAGCTAACCCTGCTGGCATAATCATGAGCATACTAAAGATAATAATAACTGATGCGGAAGCTAAATCATAAAGTAAGTCTGAAATGATGGGGAATACCCATATACTATAACTGAGATGAATGAAAATTGACGAGTTTAATACAAAGAACATATTAACTCAATACTAAGCTGAATTTAACTATGTCTGAAATAAGCCTCTAAACTGACTAGAAATGTTGGGACATGCCCCAACTAGATCTAGCAAAACTGAAACTAAAGGACTCAAAATACTGAAAAGAAACTCATGACTATTGTCCTCGGAGAATGAGGACTCACCACTGATTTTGATGAACTGGAGATCAAGAACCGATTTAAGCATGATCTGGATGTTGAGAACCTGAACCTACATCACAAGAAGATGTAGCACATGTATGCGTCAATACTTGAAAGGTACTGAGCATACAGGATAGAGTAAAGCTGAAATAACATATAACTGAACAAAGCAATAAAGCAATGAAATAATCTGAACATGATATAGATACTGAATACTGAGCTAACTGAATGCAATGACCAATTTATAACAAGCTGAGATTGAATACTGAATATACTGATACATGGTAAATGCAAAGAATCTGACTAAACTGTGGGAGCTACTAATAACCGACATAAAACCACATGGGCTAAATGTGGAGTCCGATGTATACGCCTCATCGAGAGGACCCAATACACCCGGCCAAAGGTGTAGAGGCATGCTGGCGTGATCACTAAAATGATGCCCACAGAGGGGACTTACACCTATGTGGCTCGTAGTTCTGGGACTATATGGGTACGCTGAACCCTAGTCCAACTCGGTATTATGCTACTCCCAATAGATTAAGTGATTTGTAACACCCCATATAAAATTTTGATCTAAGACTCGAACCGTTCTTCGTATTGAGTGAGATTTTTGCAAGGAATTAAAAATTTCTTAAGTTTTAAGTTAAGGTCACTAGATGTAGCACTTTGAGTTCCAAAAAGAATAAAATTGGAAATAGCAAAATCTGAAATTTTGCAAGTTAAGCTAAGTATGAGTTTTGGATTGACTTCAAACGACCATAACTCCTAGCTCAGGATGATTTAGGTGTGCTACCAGATACCTTAGGAAATATCTTTGAATTATATTTCCAACCCCCCCGAGTTTGCTCAGTTTCGAGTTCGTATGACGGAGATATGTCCATTCAAAGTTGGGTTGTCTAGATAAGGAAAGTCAAAACTGGATTTTAGAGGGGTATTTTGGTCTTTTCCTTACCCAATCAGATTTGATTAATTTTTAGTAATATTTTAAGGGTCTAATCCTATTAGGTTCAGTTTTATAATCCTAAAATTAGCCTAGGGTTTTACTTGAGAGTTCAAGAAGAGAAAATAGGAGAAAAGAGGAGATGATCAAAGCGTTTGTCGAGAGTCTTGGGTTTTGTTGCGGATTTTCGCCATGGATTTAATCCCTAAGAGGTATGTAAGCTTCCATAGTGTTGGGTTTGTTCACCCACACGCCAAACATGTTATTTTTAGTACAAATGTGTTTCTTGAACTTGAAAGATTTGGGTTCTTGATAGGTGTTCTTGAACTTCATCCTAAATCTTGTTGTGTTGGGTTTTGTATGATATCTTGAGATCAAAGTGAGTGTTTTAAGGGATGTATTGAGTAGATTAAAGTGTACTTATGTTAACTAATTGATTCTCACTGATTGGGGAAGAAACCGTTCGACTATAGGCGAATTAGGGTGAGAAAACGAGCAAAGAATTTTGTCAAAATTTCAGGGTTGGGGCCTGGCGCGATGAGCGAGCCAGAGCGCCCCAAACCCTCCTCTGAAGTTTAGGGGCTGGCGCCCTGCGCCACCCATAGCACCAGGTTCGCCTGCCCCATCCAGTTTGTCGTTTGTTGCCCCGTTTGAGTTCGTTTAAAGTGCACCTTCACTCCTTTTCGATTCTAACTACTAAGCTTGGGTCGTGACAAACTTGGTATCAGAGCACTAGGTTGATAGATCCTCGGAGTCCAACACACCGCGTTGATTAGAGTCCGATTCATGGTTGTGTTGTGCACCACAACTATGAGTAGGAGGCTATGAGACGTTTTAG
>JAJOOF010017419.1:0-18223 GCA_029582545.1 Solanum lignicaule | reverse complement strand
GTCCTCATAGTGACATAATAGCAACAACATTGATATTGAGTGCACTTCCCTTCAAGGGATCACAACACATTCACAATGTCCCCAAATCATGAGCAATTCACATATAAAGCCTTTAGGGATTCTAGACCACACACCCACACTTCATCATAGGAGACAAGGACACATTCAACATTGAATAGGTACTCCTAACATGTATATGATCACACATTCATATATGGGTCATATAGGTAGGGGTCATTCCACAATAGTACTTAACATAATTAATCCTGTAGACCACACCTTATCCCTAACATTATCATTCACATTATACTCCACATCATCAACACACTTTAAACATCATGCTAGCATTGAGGATTTCATATATAAACATATGCATCATAATCATCAATTCACTTCACATCTATTGCCTTCAAGGCCATGATCTCAACATGCATAGATAGACAAGAAGTAAACACCGCCATCATAAGTTCACCAAACCACACAACATCAATTCTCATACTATAGACTAGAAGTTAGGTCAACTTACCAATTCTCCAAGCCATGATCACCATGGATCAATCCTCAACAATTCATAATCAATTGACATAGATAGCAATAGGAATCAACAATGTAATTCAATAACATAAACATAATCTAAGTACAATTCTATAAACAAAGGGATCAACCCATAACTTTGCCCATCAGGCCATAATTCTCAACTCATCCATATACCAACAATTGAACATGAATAAGTATAGATAATCATAGAAAACATCAATACAATATAATCTAAACATAATTTCACCAATAGAGACCATATTCACAAAGACCCACATCATGGGCCAATTTTCGAGAATTTGGGGATCATGGGTTCTTCAAGAATTCCTTTGAAAATTATCTTAAAAACCTTAATTCCACATCAATTCATCAATAGAATGATTTAAAAAATCGTTTGACAAGGACCCATGTTTAGATTGAAAATTGGGAATTTTGGTCTTTGAATCATTTTTGAAAATCTTTGATAGAACTCATTGAATGAGAGGTTATTCAAGTATCAAGAGTTACCATACCTTAATTATTGAAGACCCATGAAATTGAAGAAGAATTCAGTTGAAAACCCATCTTCTAGCTTGAGCTTCTTCAAGGTCTTCAATGGAGTTTTTGAGAGAATCTACTTTTGAGAGGGAAGGGTCAATTTGAAGAATGGGGTTTAATTCTAGGTTTTGGGGTTTTAACCAACTTAAAATACCCTAAAATAGGTAGAATAACCGTTTATAATAATTCCCCAAAGTACCAAACTACCCCTCACTTAGTTGGACCTTTTAAACAAGTCAAACTTGAGTTTTATTTTCGCAGATTTCATCGGGTAACCAGTCCGCGACGCGGAGGTGTTCCCACAAGTTTCTGGAAATTAAATTTTGAGACAGTAGAGTCCGTGGTGTCTCCGCGATGCGAAACAACTTTTTGTCCATTGGTGGAGCAAGTCCGCGACGCGGAGCCACTCCCTCCATGAACAACTTTAAGCTGCCTTGGCAGCTTGTTTGGCCAAGGGTTGGGGTCCTCCTCGGGAACCCTTAGGGTGGGCCCGGGAAGTCGTACCTGAACGTTTTGACCCTAAAAACATTTGTTAAGGCACTAGGGTCACCTCTACTGATTTTAGACTCCAAACAACACATAAAAACATGAACAACATACTAGAACACACTAACACGTAAAAGACTAGTTTCTGAACGTCTTGGTCGTCCCTTGACGTTTGATTTCCAAACTCTTTAATACTAACTAAAAAGACTATTCTTCATTATTTTAACAAGTTATTAGTGCATAAAACCCATGTGAGGCTCTAGTTTATCCTACTTCATTTTGAGGGTTGTTACACCACCTTTATTAAAAATAAAACAAAAGTAAATTATGAAATTGCGACCTAATGAGATTTATTTTTTTTAAAATCGGAAAATTTATTGGTTACCTCGTGAGGTCTCTGTTCAGCGACCTCATGAGGTCTCTACAAAAAAGTCACCTATATTATAGCGACCTACCATTGAGGTCTCTTTTTTAAGTCTCTTTTTACAGTTTTTTAGTAGTGAGAGAGGTTATTTTTTTGAAAAATCATCGGCTCAAGTGCAACAAAACAAAGTACTTACGAAAACAAAATACGACGGTGAAAAAAACATGTCAATTAATAAGAAATGAAGTATAGAACGCTTTAAAAAAACTCAAATACCTACCAACGTTCTATCCTATATGAAACACAATAGACAACAGATGGTAACTAATATCAAAAGCAAGAAACTATATCTCTACAATAATACTGCAACATATACTAAAATTGTGTCATATCTTGTCTAATCACCTTTTGCCAACTCTTCTTCGGCTTACCTCTGCCTCGCTTCATACCCATTGTATCCAATCTCTCACACCTCCTTATTGATGCATCTACCCATCTCCTCTTTGCATGGTCAATTCAAGCAACATCAAGACATGTAGCATCGCCACAAAAACTTGATCAACGTTTAATTCACTAGGAAACTTGACAAACACCATTTTATTCAGTTGATCAACATATATCAGGCAACATCAAGGCAATTTGATCCTAAAATATAGACAAATGCATAGTCAAACTTCTTAGGACATAAGATGCATCTCTTTTCATCTCTCACTGTTTGATAAGAGATCCACCTTCCAATCTCATTTGAAAAAAAAAGGGTAAATATAGTATTAGTACTTTCATGTTATAATAGACCAGACAAACTTTCAAAATCAACGTAGTTTGACAAATTTTTAAGAAAATGTATATTTGGGGAAGTTGTTTGTGTTTGGTTAATGAATTTAAAAAAACAACACTTTTCAGCAACTTTTAAAAAGTATTTTTAAGTGTATTTTTTCTCGAAAGTGTCTTAGGAAAAAAACTACATTTCTGGCTTCAAAACACCTTCTATTACCCATCAAAAACACTTACTTTCTCTCAAAAGCTTAGCCAAACACCTCAAAAGAAGAACTGGAACAAGTAAATTTTCATAAAAATAATCACTTCCGACCTCCTAGAAGCAAGGCCAAACAAGCTATAAGTTGCATCGCCACAATAACTTTATCTTTACCATAGATAGTTAGATTGATAAAAGATCATCCAATCCAAGCCGAAAACACAACAACATAGGTGTTTTTCCAACCAAAGCAGTAAGTTATTATTCACCATGAGGGGAAAAAATATAAAAAATAAATGGATAACCACATTCATAGAATAATGATCATGGAAGGAGTATAATTCCATTTATTGAGAAAGTAAAAAATTAATGAAATACATAATATATACGGTAAAAAAATAATTTAAAACGATGCAAAAGAAATATATGATATGGATGTGAATAATGACTTACTCCTTTTACTTGAAAATTACTGAAGGCTTCCCAATAGCTTTGTTTGGAGCTAGATTCCTGCAAAAAAATTATGGCTTTAGAAGAAGGATAGAGATTTATATATTGATAGTGCAAAAGTGATCATCATTCAAATAAAACATGAGAGATAGATTTATATTACAGATCGTGCTAGTCATAATAATCTTATCACTCCATGAGGAGCTCATGTACTTAGTTGGACGTCTAATGTCCCTAGAAACTTTAGCATCTTCACTAAATAGTTCAATTTTTTTGTTAATATCAACCAACAATGTCTCCACCTTTTTCCGAATGAGCTTCCATTTTCTTTAATCATTCCTCAACTTGTGCTAAACGCTTATCAAGTTTAAACCAGAATTCCACCCATACATGGGCGTACCCATGTTTAGCAAAGGGGTGTCAAGCGATACCACTTCGTCGGCAAAAATGACACCATTTGACAAAAATAATCTAATGGCGTGTTGGTTCCCCGTCCACTTTTGGTGTTTAAGGTTAGAGATTCAAACGTCATCGTAAATTACCTCTTCTAGATTAAAACTAATCCAAAATAATGAGTCAATGATGTAACTTACTTATAACTAAGATAGTTAAATTTTTAAGTTTCCTTCTATAAATATTTATAAACTGTGTCTGTAAGACACCACTAACTTTAATCACAAGAGATCTTCTTTAAACAAAAGAGTGATCATTACAAAACACAAGAGTTCATTAGTAACTTCAGAGATTTATACCAGGGGAATAATCACAAGTACAAAGTTAACACCACCTACCCAACCCCCATCCTCAACTCCACTGAGATAAAAATACTCTTTAATTTACAATTAATCCCCGACAAGATTTGGTACAAGTGATTATGTGGATTCTACTTTCTGGAGTGCTGATTTTATGCCTTATTTGTTTACACTTAGTCGAAATTTACATCGTTCAAATTTTAGACCATTAAATTTATTTGTTTACAATAAGATTTAAGAAATTATTTGATTGGAATAAGTCTTAATCATTAAGATCACTATCTTTCAAGAGTTGTTGCACATATATACTTTTAGGATTACAAGCAATTCTCTATTAGGATACAATAAAGCCTTAAATATATATGCAAGTGAATATGCTACATCAGGGAATTTATCGTATTTATAGAGCCTGTCAAAGAGACTTTTTAGGAAAGTCACTCCTTTTCTGAACAAAAGCACCTATTCAATTTAATTAAAATTAAAATTTTAAATAAATACAATGGTTGAAATTAAATTACGAAAATAGAATCTTTAATTAAAGATCATACTCGTCCAGGGCCGCACCCATACCCCAAGACCCAAGCCATTTAGATATATAATAAAAATATATGTAAAAATTATATTAATTTCACAGTGTTAAGAGATAATTACATCATTTACCTGTTCTTTCCCAAATTGCAAAAATCCCTTAAAATTATAGGATCTCGGATACATCAGGAAACTTGCGGATACATAGCTCACAAAATGCGAATGATACATATGGGAGGGATGTATCCGAGAGAGGATGGGGATGTATCCGAGAGGGGATAGAGATGTATCCGAGAGAAGAGGGATACAATCGAGAGGGGAAAGAGATGTATTTGAGGGGATTTTTGTAAAAAAATTTAATGGTAGGGGTTTTTGTAAAAAAAATTAATGGTAGAGAATTTTTTAGATTATGATAAAAATAAGATGTGAACTTGTGTAATTTTTCTAAAATATATATATAAGAGTTCTTATTCAATTATTTAGACTTAACGAGCTTGGTCTTATATGGGAAAAAAAGGTTGCCCTTATTAGCCACATATATGGAATTCCCACATATTACAACTACACAACAATTCCACACTAGTTTGTAATATGTCTCATAATACATGTATATAAAAAAATATCTTACCTAGATTTAAACTTTTATTAGTGTAAATACCTTAATGCTTGACAAAGATATCAATTTCCAAAGATTTGAACCACAAGTCCTTTTGTCAAATCCAGATTATTTTGTAAGGCCTCGCTTTTGGGGAGGTCCTGTTGGTTAAGCGAAGGAGGCGTCGCTTAAGCAAGACCCGAGATTTTTGTGGGGTTCGCTTAAGTGAATCTCTGGTCGCTTTTGCGACATCAAATAGGGGTTTGACTTGTCATTTTCGGGGTTTAAGCCCCACTCTTCCATTTTTGAGTTTGGGAATTTTTTGGTGGCGATTTTGAAAGGTTTTCTTGTGCTAAATCAGTTGGGTAAGGATTCTTAACTCTCAAACTTCATTTCTCTTTGATTATTTAAGAATTGTTTCATCAAAATTTGAGATTTTGATTAGTAAATGACTAGGTTTTTCAAGAACTCAAGTTTTTAATAAATGCAGATTGTGAACTAATTTTAAGTCCTTTTTTTGAAATGATTTTCACTAATGAGTTCCTAAGGACTTGAGTAACATTTTAAAGTATTAAATTTCGGATTCGACCCTTTTTTTGAAATTAGATTTTGGGTTGATTGACCTATTTTTCTAAGTAGTTGATGTGGGTATTGTTGTTTCCGGAATGTGATTGTGAATACTTGATTGGTATAGATTGTGTGGATTTGGAAGTTCAGAACAAGAATACTCAACTTTTGGAGTGATTACTGATTGATGTACGACAAGTGATCTCCTAAACCTTGTATTCTAGTAGAATTCGTGTATTCTCTTTGTGTTTGTGTGTTGGAAGTAATGCAAATAGGGTGAAAGGTTAATTGTCCACTTGTTAAATCTTGATGAATAAAATGGGGTTGAAATTGAAAAGGCTATATGATGAACATGATGAAATGAATTTCCTTGTTGTGACCCTTATTGATTGATTGATGAAATGTGTGATAACATGAATGTGAACTTGAATTGCATGAGTTATTATCTCTTCAATGTGGTGTGATAATCCTTGTGTGCTTTGATTGTGGGACATCGTGATGAGACATGTGAAGATTATGATGCCAAGGTCTTTTCTGGCAAGAGTTTATTCTTCCATGATTACCGATGAGTGCTGTAAAGTCGATGGAAAATGGTTCCGGCTAGTGGTTTAATATAAAGCCGATATAAAATGGTTTCGGCTAGTGATTTCATATAAAGTCGATGGAAAATGGTTTTGAATAGTGATTTGATATCAAACAGTTGGGAAATGGTTCCGGCTAGAGAATTGATATAAATCTGATGGGAAATGGTTCTAGCTAGAGAATTGATATAAAACCAATGGGAAATGGTTTTGGCTAGTGATATTGTGGCGATGTGAAATGGTTTTGGTGAGGAATTGATTATTGTGACTTGATGCATTTTATGCTTATGTGTCACTTGCTTGTTAATTGTGTTTGATACACTTGTTGCATATGGTTGATCTATTTTACATTACGATTGACTTACTTAGGTTCCTTGGTTGTTGATTTGTGACTACTGAACTGTGGATATTGGGTCCTGTGAGCCGTGTATTGTAGAACTGTTAGGTTGTGCTTATTTCTGTGTAAGTTGTAGTTGAGGAGGTTCGGTGTAACACCCCGCTATTCGAAAGAACTAGAATTAGAAAGAAACCATTTTTGGAAATTATCAAATTTGGAAAGATTGACAAAATTAAGCTAAGTATGAGTTTTGGGTCAACTTCAAACGACCCTAAGTCCTAGCTCAGGATGAGTTAGGTTTACTACAAGATATTGTAGAAAATATCTTTGAATTATCTTTCTAACGCCATCAAGTTTGTGCGATTTCGACTTCGTATGAGGGAGATATGCACATTTGAAGTTGGGCTGTCTAGATAAGGAAAGTCAAAACCGGATTTTAGAAGGGTACTTTGGTCTTTCTACTACCCTATTAATTAAATTCATTTTTGGTATTTCAGTTGGGGTCTAAACTGATTTGGTTCAGTTTATGCTTCATAAAATTAAGTTATGGTTTTGAGAGAAGAGAAAAGAAGAGGAGAAAAAGCAAGGATTCGTCGATTTTTTGAGGAATTGATCGCGGATTTCGCCAAGGATTCAATCCTACTAGGTATGTGAGTTCACATAGCATAGGGTTCGTTCACCCATGCACCAAAATTTTTTATTTCAGTATGATTTTCTTCCTAAAATATTCAGACTTTGATATTCTTGAGTTGTATTCTTGAATTGCTTTCGTTCTTGAATTTTGGATGAGATTGAGAAGTTCCTGAGAGTTTAAGGTCGATTGTTAGAGTTGGTTTGAGTTAGATTCTTGTGTACATGTGCTGGGTATCTGAATCTAAAGAGGAACTGAGAAACATAATCGAATTTAGGCGAATTGGGGTTAGAAAATGAAGAAGGAACAAGTCGGGCAAATATGGGTACCAGGTCCAGGACGTGGACATGTTCCTCAGGATTGACAAAAGTTTTGTCCACGTCGCGGAGTGGCCACACACCATTCTGCCTCAAAATTTATTTCGCGACCAAATATTTAAATGCATCTCCGCGTCGCGGACTAGCTTCCAGGTAGTGATTTCTTGATCGTTTCTCATGTTTAACTATCTAAAAACACTCCTAAACATTATGAGATCTTTCCTATCACAAATCCCAATCCTTGAATCCATAAATTCAAATTCAAGGAAAGTTAAGAGCCAAGTCAAGAGAAGTTCATAGAGTCTTCCAAAATTATTTTACAAATGTTTTAAGACCTGAGTTTTGAGTTGAGTTAAAGAGTAAAGATTGAAGTTCATTTATTCAAAAGAGTATATCGGGACTATGTATTCCCAAAGAGTAAAATGTTTTCACATTTAAATAAGAAAGGAAACTCAGATTTCTAAAAGAGACTTTGAGCCAGTTTTCAGTTGTAAATGCTTTCACAATTAAGCAAGAGAGGAAACACTAATTTCCAAGAGAGCCTTCGGGCTAGTTTGTGAGTAATAATCTCAAACCATAGAGTTATGTGTTTTGTAACACCCTGTATCCTAGATAGACCAAAATGCAGATTTTGAGAAGTTTCAGGTGCAACCCACGGTTGCCATCCACGGACCGTAGGTCAGACCACGGCCCTTGCTGGTGGTCCATGGTTCACCACTACAACCCCTCCCCAAACCCAGCTCAGAAAATTGGCTAAGTCTCGACCCACGGACAGACCCACGATCAGTAGGTCAGACCATGGTTCGTAGATCGAGGCCCCCTTTACCCAGCCTCTGATGCAAACGACGGCCGACCAGCGCAGACCGTCATTTGATCCACGGCCCGTAGGTCCCGTCCGTCGATCACTCTGACAACAGTTAAGTCAGGGGTCTTTTGGTCTTTTCCTATTTCGTTGGACCCCTAAACTACGTCGTTTAGACCCTAAATCATGAGGTTTTAGTCAGTTTAATCCTATAAACATAACTAGAACTTACCTAAGTCAAATCATTCACCAAAACTTAGAGAAATTAGAACGTAAGAGGAGAAAGAAGTCAAAAACCCTAGTTCAAGAACGCAACAAGGTTCCTTCAGATCCAACCAAAAATCGAAAGATTTCTGTGTGGAATTCATCATCAGGTATGTGGGATTTCACTAGTGGATTCCTTTCACCCATTAGGTCCCTAGTTTTCAATCAGTTTCTTGATTCCCTTATTATGACTAGACCTAGGGTTTCTTGGAAATTAGAATTGTTGGGTTCTTAGCTGTTAGAATGATCCAAATTAGATTTGTACGTTAATATTCAGTTTAATGAATGAATTCCAGAACCCTAGCTATGTATTTCTTTAGTTCTTGAATTACACATGCTAGGTCAGATATTTCAGTTATTCAGTTATACATGCCTCAATTATTAATGCATCAATATCAGTTTAATTGTTGCATTCACAGTTTGCATGTTCAGTTTCAGCTATCCAGTAACTTACAGAAATTCAGTCATAATGTGTTAATTACTTAATCCATTGGGAGTAGCATAATACCGAGTTGGACTAGGGTTCAGCGTACCCAATTAGTCCCAGAACTACGAGCCACGTAGGTTGTAAGTCTCCTCTGTGGGCATCATTTTAGTGATCACGCCAGCATGCCTCTATACCTTTGGGTCCTCTCGATGGGGCGTATACATCAAACTCCACATTTAGCTCATGTGGTTTTATTATCGGTTATTAGTAGCTCCCACAGTTCATTCAGATTCTATTGCACTGACCATTTATCAGTATATCCAGTATTCAGTTTCAGCATGTTATAAATTGGTCACTGCATTCAGTTATCTCAGCATTCAGTATCTATATCATGTTCAGATTATATCATTGCTTATTTGCTTTGTTCAGTTATATGTTATTTTAGCTGTATTCTATCCTGCATGCTCAGTACCCTTCAAGTACTGACGCATACTCTGAGCTACATCTTCTCGCGATGTAGGTTCAGGTTCTCAGCATCCAGATCACGCTTAGATCGGTTCTCGATCTCCAGTTCAGTAGAATCAGTGGTGAGTCCTCATTCTCTGAGGAAAATAGTCATGAGTTTGTTTTCAGTATATTTTTAGTCCTTTAGTTTCAGTTTTGCTAGACTTAGCTATGGCCTGTCCCAGCATTTCTAGTCAGTTAGAGGCGATTTTCAGACATAGTTAGATTCAGCTTAGTATTGAGTTAATATCATCTTTGTATTAAACTCATCAGTTATCATTTATCTCAGTTATAGTATATGGGTATTTCCCATCTTCTCATTTTTTTATTTATGATTTAGCTTCCGCATCAGTTTATTATCTTTAGTATGCTCATGATCATGCCAGCAGGGTTAGCTTGGGATCACTTGTGGTCCTAGGTCCCGTGTCCGCGTCTCGGGGGTAGTCTCGGGGTGTGACATTTTTAAACATAAGAGCTAGTATCATATTTTTGGAGTAGTATTGAGCACCGATATGAGGGAGAGTTCAAACAACTCCCAGCTCGCATAAACCATGTAGCCACTATGGGTAGAAAAAGGGTCATACTTTTTAGATGATTCCTTAGTGCTTTTTAGCATAGACTAGTGGATCCACTTAGTGGTCAGGTTCTATACCCTCGGCAAGGTATAGGACGACCTTGGCAGCGTAAGGCAAAATGTTGTATCATCACAATAGCTCTTAAGTGATGGTTTTCGGTTAGAGAAACTCCCACAACAATATTTTTTTATTCTTATATACACAAAGTTGATTGTATTTTTATATACATTCAGAGTTTATATTGTATTTTTATATTGCATTTATTTTATTGCTTTACATTGAAATGAGTTTATTTGAGTTGAGCCCATGTATGTTCTTTCAGCTCCTTTCAAGCTTATGTCTTATTTTAGAATTCCCCTCGCATGCTCGTACATTCAATGTATTGATGCCAGTTGGCCTACATCTTTTTATGATGCTGATTCAGGTAACCAGGATCAACATCCAGCGTATCGTTGATCCAGTTGAGCTTCAGAGTTGTTGGTGAGCCTCCTTGCTTCTAGAGGATCCCCCTTTTTCAATACTTTATCATTTTAGTTCATTAGGATGTCGTGGGTCTTGTCCCGACGTCCAGCTCAGTTGTTAGATGCTTCATAGACAGCAGTTGTTGTTAGTTCTTGAGTCTTTCCATTCCTGTATTTATGATTGAGACTTGAGCTCCATTTTGGCTAGTGAATGTTCTTTATACATTCTAAGTTATCTATTAACCATTTCATTTTACTTTTTAAAATATTTTATCATGAGTAAGTCTTCCGCCAAGAGTTAAGCCAGGCCAAGGGTTCGCTTGGGGCCAACAATGGTTCTTGAGTGCCAGTCCCACCCAGGGTGTAGGCTCGGGGTGTGACAAACTTGATATTAAAGCACAGAGTTCAAGAGTCCTAGGGAGTTTATTAATCCGTGTCTGTAGAGTCTTAGTTATCGGTGTGAAATGCACCACATCTATAATTATGAGCCTTCAACATTTAGGAATTCCTTCACTTCTTTCATACTCACTTTGTGCGATAGAGTTAATCTCTATAAAAGTTTCCTTCTAATTCGTGCTTGTGCGTGTCTTTCAAATCATGCCTCCATGAAGAGCCTTCAGAGGTCGTCCCATTAGAAGGAATGTTGAACGACAGGATCAAGGGGTACCCAATGCACCAGAAGGGAAACCCCAAGAAGAGGTCACCAATGCTTAATTTCGTGAAGCTATCCGTATGTTATGTCAAGCTGTGACCAATGAAGTTGGACAGAGAGAGAATCGATAGGAAGTGGCTGATACTTCAAGGATCCGTGAGTTCTTTAGGATAAATTCTCCAAGCTTCAAAGGTTCAAGTGTCACAGAGGATTCAGAGAACTTTGTTGAAGAGCTTCAGAAAGTTTTTGAGATTATGCATGTTGCTGATGCTGAGAGGGTGGAACTAGCTACATACCAAATGAAGGGTGTTGCTAGAATCTGGTTCGACCAATGGATAAAGAATAGGGTTGAGGATGTGCCAATAGTGAGTTGGACTGTGTTTGAGAGTGCTCTCATAGGGCAATCTTCCCCCATAAGTTGCGAGAGGCAAAGATAAAAGAGTTTCTCACCCTTAAGCAGGAGTCTATGAGTGTTCATGAGTATAGTCTAAAGTTCACACAACTTTCTCGCTATGCTCCGGAGATGGTTGCTGACTCGAGGAACAGTATGAGTTTATTCATTGCTGGGTTGTTTCGTCTTTCAAGCAAGGAAGGCAAGGCAGCTATGCTGATATGGGACATGGACATTAATATGCTAATGATCCATGTGCAACAAGTTTAGGCGGACAAGCTGAGGGATAGAGAAGAGTTGAAGAACAAGAGGGCAAAGACATTAGGGGATGAGTCCGGGCAGCAAAAGAGTAATGCGAACCGGTCTTCTTTCCAACCTAAGCAGAAGGGACCTACTCCATCATTTGCTAGTGCACCTGCACAAGGGAACAACGGTGAGTACAATAGTCAGAATTCCCATAATTTCAGAGCTAGACATGCACATTCTTAAGCCAGTGTTGCACAAGGAGGTAATGAGACTCTTGTATGTGCTAAGTGTGGTAGGAGCCACTCAGGGGTGTGTCGTGATGGCTCCACTGGTTGCTTCAAGTGTGGTCAAAATGGTCATTTTATGAGAGAATGTTCTAAGAATAGGTTGGGTAATAGTAATGGGGGTAATAGAGCTTAGTCTTCTTCAGTTGCCCCATTAGATAGAGCTGCATCTAGAGGAGCTACTTCTGGGGCATGCGAAGGATCAAACCATCTTTATGCCATCACTAGTCGCCAAGAGCAAGAGGATTCACCAGATGTTGTCACTGGTATGATCCAAGTCTTTAATTTTGATGTTTATGCTTTGCTAGATCCAGGAGGGAGTTTATCTTTTGTAACTCCTTATGTTGTGATGAATTTTGATGTTCTTCCTGAGCAACTTCTCGAACCCTTCAGTGTTTCTACACCTGTTGGTGAGTCTATTCTAGCTGAGAGAGTCTATCGTGATTATACAATTTCTATCAATCACAAGAGTACCATGGCTGACTTAGTTGAGCTAGATATGATAGATTTTGATGTCATTTTAGGTATGGACTGGCTTCATGCATGTTATGCATCAATAGATTGTAGAACTCCAGTAGTCAAGTTCCAATTTCCAAGTGAACTAGTTATAGAGTGGAAGAGCAGTTCAATAGTGCCTAAGGGTCGTTTTATTTCCTATCTTAAGGCGGGAAAGTTAGTTTCCAAGGGGTGTGTCTATCACTTAGTTTGAGTTAATGACACTAGTGTTGAGATACCTCATATTCAGTCAGTTTCAGTAGTAAACGAGTTTCCAGTATTCTTCCCAGATGATATTCTCGGAGTCCCTCCCGAGAAAAATAGACTTTGGTATAGATATTCTTCCTGATACTCGTCCTATCTCTATTCCGCCATATAGAATGACACCAGCAGAGTTGAAAGAGTTAAAGAAGCAGTTGAAAAGTCTCCTTGAGAAAGGTTTTATTTGACCAAGTGTCTCACCTTGGGGCGCTTCGGTCTTATTTGTGAAAAAAAAGATGGTTCTTATAAAATGTGTATAGACTACCGTTAGTTGAACAAGGTTACTATCAAGAATAAGTATCCTCTTATGAGAATTGATGATCTTTTCGATCAACTTCAGGGTGCCTTATGTTTTTCTAAGATAAACCTCAGATCAGGCTATCATTAGTTAAGAGTACAAGAATGTGATATTCCAAAGACAGCTTTCAGGACCCGTTATGGTCATTATGAGTTTCTGGTCATGTCGTTCGGTTTAACTAATGCACCTGTAACATTCATGGACCTTATGAATAGAGTATTCAAGCCTTATTTAGATATGTTTGTTATCGTATTTATTGATGACATTCTAATCTATTCGAGGAATGAGGAAGCCATTCTAGCCATCTTAGGATAGTTCTCCAAACTCTGAAGGATAAGGAGTTATATGCCAAGTTCTCTAAGTGTGAGTTTTGGCTTGAGTCTGTGGCATTCTTAGGCCACATTGTTTCCGGGGATGGAATTAGAGTTGACACTTAGAAAATAGTGAGGTTTCAATTGTCTGAAGCTTATAAGAAAACCTTTCACGAATCAAAAAAATGGTTGACTACTGCCCAGTATTGACCTTATCAGGAGGTACGCAAGGCTTTGTTGTATATTGTGATGGTCCAAAGTTAGTTTGGGTTGTGTGTTAATGTAGAATGGAAAAGTTATAGCTTATGCCACCAGATAACTTAAGGTTCACGAGAGCAACTACCCAACCCATGATTTAGAGTTGACTGCCGTAGTATTTTCTTTGAAAATATGGCGTCATTATTTGTATGGTGTTCACCAATCACAAGAGTCTCCAATATATGTTTAGTCAGAAAGAGCTTAATCTCAGACATCGATGGTGGTTAGAGTTACTCAAGGATTATGACATGAGTATTCTTTATCACCCCGGTAAGGCTAATGTTGTTGCTGATGCCTTGAGTAGATTATCTATGAGCAGTACCACCTATTTTGAGGAAGATAAGAAAGAGTTAAGCCAAAAATGTGCATAGACTTGCACGATTTGGAGTTCGACTAATGGATTCCACAGAAGGAGGAGTAGTGGTAATGAATGAGTCTGAATCATCATTAGTGTGAGAAGTGAAAGAGAAACAAGATCAAGATCCTATTTTGCTTGAATTAAAGGCAAATGTTCATAAGCAAAACGTAATGTCTTTTAGACAAGGGGGAGATGGTGTATTGAGGTATCAAGGTAGGTGGTGTGTACCAAGGGTGGATGAACTCCAAGAGAGGATCACGGAGGAAGCACATAGCTCCAGATATTCTATCCATCCGGGTTCCACAAAGATATATCGTGACTTGAGAGAAGTATATTGGTGGAATAGTATGAAGAAAGGTATTGTTGAATTCGTTGCTAAACGCCTGAATTGCCAACTAGTTAAAGTAGAGCACCAAAGGCCCGATGGTATGGCTCAGAATATAGAACTTCCAGAATGGAAGTGGGAGATGATCAATATGGATTTCATCACAATTTTACCAAGGTCTCACAGGCAGCATGATTCTATTTGGCATGTTGTATTAACATTTTGCTTGTTGGGTGTTTGAGCTAGATGTTACGCCCTTAGCCTTCTAAGATTGATCTCATTCAAGGACGAATGTTCCTAATGGGGAGATATTGTAACACCCAGCTATTCAAAAGAACTAGAATTAGAAAGAAACCATTTTTGGAAATTATCAAATTTGGAAAGATTGACAAAATTAAGCTAAGTAAGAGTTTTGGGTCAACTTCAAACAACCCTAACTCCTAGATCAGGATGATTTAGGTGTGATACAATATACCGTAGGAAATATCTTTGAATTATCTTTCTAACACCGTCAAGTTTGCGCAATTTTGAGTTCGTATAACGAAGATATGCCCATTTGAAGTTGGGCTATCTAGATAAGGAAACTCAAAACCGGATTTTAGAAGGGTACTTAGGTCTTTTCACTACCCTATTAATTAAATTCATTTTTGGTAATAAGTTGGGGTCTAAACTGAATTGGTTTAGTTTACGCTTCATAAAATTAAGTTAGGGTTTTGAGAGAAGAGAAAAGAAGAGGAGAAAAGAGGAGAATAAGCAAGGATTCGTCGATTTCTTGAGAAATTGATCGCTAATTTCTCCAAGCATTCAATCCTACGAGGTATGTGAGTTCACATACCGTTGGGTTCATTCACCCACACGTCAAACATGTTTATTTCAGTATGATTTTCATCCTAAAAGATTGAGACTTTGATGTTCTTGAGTTGTATTCTTGAATTGCTTTTGTTCTTGAATATGGGATGAGATTGAGGAGTTCTTGAAAGTTTAAGGTCGATTGTTAGACTTGTTTTGAGTTATATTCTTATGTACATGTGCTGGGTATCTGAATCTAAAGAGAAATTGAAAAAAGGAATCGAATTTAGGCGAATTGGGGTTAGAAAATGAAGAAGGAACAAGTCGGGCAAATATGGGTACCAGGTTTGCGACACTGTTCCTCAGGATGGACAAAAGTTTCTCTGTGTCGCGGAGTGGTCACGGACCATTCTGCCTCAAAATTTATTTTGTGACCAAATATTTTAATGCATCTCTGCATCACAAACTTGCTTCCGAATAGTGATTTCTTGATCGTTTCTCATGTTTAACTATCTAAAAACACTCCTAAACATCATGATATCTTTCCTATCACAAATCCCAATACTTGAATCCATATATTCAAATTCAAGGAAAGTTAAAAGCGAAGTCAAGAGAAGTTCATAGAGACCTCCAAAAGTCTTTTACAAATGTTTTAACTTTGTTTTAAGACCTGAGTTTTGAGTTGAGTAAAGAGTAAAGATTGAAGTTCATTTCTTCAAAAGAGTACATCGGGACTATGTATTCCCAAAGAGTAAAATGTTTTCACATTTAAATAAGAAAGGAAACTCAGATTTCCAAAAGAGCCTTTGAGCTAGTTTTCAGTAAAGAGTAAATATTTTCACAATTAAGCAAGAGAGGAAACACTGATTTCCAAGAGACCCTTCGGGCTAGATTTTGAGTAATTATCTCAAACCACAGAGTTATGTTTTTAAACATAAGATCTAGTATCATATTTTGAGAGTAGTATTGAGCACCGATATGGGGGAGAGTTCAGACAACTTCCAGCCCCCATAAACCGTGTAGCCACCATAGGTAGAAAAAGGGTCATACTTTTTAGATGATTACTTAGTGCTTTTTAACATAGACTAGTAGATCCACTTAGTAGTCAGGTTCTATACCCTCAGCAAGGTATATGACGGCCCTGACAGCATGAGTCAAATTACTGTATCATCACAATAGCTCTTAAGTGATGGTTGTCGGTTGGAGAAACTCCCATAACAATATTTTTGTATTCTTATATACATAGAGTTAATTGTATTTTTATACACATTCAGAGTTTATATTGTATCTTTGCATACATACAAAGTTACTATTGTATTTCTAAATACACAGAGTTGTTATCCATGTTTTAAAAGCTTTTCTTTATATTGCATTTATTTAATTGCTACATATTGAAATGAGTTAAGTTGAGTTGATTTGAGTTGAGCCCAGGTATGTTCTTTCAGTTCCTTTCAAGTTTATGTCTTAATTTAGAATTCCCCTCGCATGTCCGTACATTCAATGTACTGATGCTAGTTGGCCTGCATCTTTTTATGATGCAGATTCAGGTAACCAGGATCAGCATCCAGCGCATTGTTTATCCAGTTGAGCTTCAGAGTTGTTCGTGAGCCTCCTTACTTCTGGAGGATCCCTCTTTTTCAGTACTTTATCATTTTAGTTGATTAGGATGTCATAGGTCTTGTCCCGATGTCCATCTCAGTTGTTTGAGGCTTCATAGACAGTAGTTGATGTTAGTTCTTGAGTCTTTCCCTTCATGTTTGGATGATTGAGACTTGAGTGCCATTTTGTATAGTGAATGTTCTTTATACATTCTAAGTTATTTGTTGATAATTTCACTTTACTTTTTAATTTATTTTATCATTAGTAACTATCTCGCTAAGAGTTAAGCCAGGCCAAGGGTTCACTTGGGGCTAGCAATGGTTCTTGAGTGCCAGTCCCTCCCAGGGTGTAGGCTCGGGGGGTGACATTCAGTTAGAGTGTAAGGGGTATTTGAATTATAGCTAGATTCCTTGTTTATTAGGTTGCTTGTTGGGTACCATGTTGTTAGTACTCACTCCTTGTTTCTACACTTGTATAGTTTTCGATCCTATCCCATGTGATCTCCTTATCCTTCTTATTTTTCTTCTTCTTCTTATGCTCCTCCTCCGCATCCTCCTTCTCCTTCTTCTGCTCCTTCCTGCTTATCCTTCTTCTTGTTCTTCTCCTCCTTTTCCTCCTCATCCTTCTCCTTTTTATTCATCTTTTTCTTCATCATCGTCCTCCTTATCCTTCTTCTTCTCCTCCTCATTTTTCTTCTTCTTCTCCTCCCCCTCCTTCGCCCCCTCCTTTTCCTTCTCGTCCTCCTTCTTCTTCATCATTTTTATTCTTCTTCATCATTTTTATTTTTCTTCTCCACCTACCTTCTCCTCCTCATTCTAGATCTCCTTCTTCTTCTTCTCCTTCTTCTTCTTTTTCTTCTTCGTCTTCTTCTCCTTCTTCTTCTCCTTCTTCTTCTCCTTCTTCTTCTCTTTCTTCTTCTCCATCTTCTTCTCCTTCTTCTTCTCCTTCTTCCTCTCCTTCTTCTTCTCTTCTTCTTCTTCTTCTTCTCCTCCTTCTTCTTCTTCTTCTCCTTCTTCTTCTTCTTCTCCTTATCCTTCTCTTTCTCTTTCTCCTTCTCCTTCTCCTTCTTCTTCCTCTTCTTCTTCTTCTCCTTCTTCTTCTTCTCTTTCTTCTCCTTCTTCTTCTCCTTCTTATTCACCTTCTTCTTCTTCTCCTTCTTCTTCTCCTTCTTCTTCTCCTTCTTCTTCTTCTTCTTCTTCTTCTTCTTCTTCTTCTTCCTCTTCTTCTTCTTCTTCTTCTTCTTCTTCTTCTTCTTCTTCTTCTTC
>JAJOOF010017418.1:0-18345 GCA_029582545.1 Solanum lignicaule | reverse complement strand
CTGGAACTACTCCTGGATCATCCTGAGCTAGGAGTTATGACTGCTCAAAGTTGGCCAAAAACTCACTGATTTCCCACACTTAACCAAATTTCCAGGTTCTGAACTTTTTTTCCAAAATTGACTACTTCCAATTTCAAGCTTCTTCATATTCATTTTAAATCGTCGGATGTTACACAATTAAAACGACATTACAAAAAAAAACCCTCATAGAACCTCATTATAAAGTCAACACAAAGTCATAGGCTCTTGCTTAACCTATCATTTTTCCGAGTCGTTACACCGATAGTCTAATTCTTTCATCCAGTACGCCGTCATCCTCGTCCCCTCTCTTATCTACCATTTCTGAGCCCTTGGAACCACCCAATTCCTCCGCTTCTCCATCTCCCAATTTCGTTTCTCTACGTGTTGTTCCTCCATCTTCTACTTTTCCCTACCTTCGACAATCATCAACTTCCATACACTCCATGACTACTAGAGCCCAAACTAATTATCTTAAACCCAAGACTTTAATATCTACCGTTCAGACCACCTTCTCATTCTCTCATGTGGAACCAAAAACCTACAAGCAAGCAAGCTCATCTCCTAAATGGTGTGAGGCCATGTCTCATGAATATGATGCCTTAATTCGTAACGACACTTGGTCCTTCGAGCCATGTCCTCCTCATGCCAATATTGTCGGGTGCAAATGGGTATTCAAAATTAAACAACATGCTAATGGAAAAATAGAGCGATATAAAATCCGTCTTGTAGCTAAAGGATATCATCAAGAGGAGGGTGTCAATTATTTTGATACTTTTAGCCCGGTTGTGAAGCCTACTACCATTAGGGTGGTCTTATCACTTGCACTTGCTCGCGGCTGGCAACTTAAACAACTTGGTGTTAATAATGCTTTCTTAAATGGTGATATTCAAGAGGTTGTTTACATGTCTCAGCCCCCTGGCCTTGTTGATACTCAACATCCTAATCACATTTGTCGCCTAAGAAAAGCGCTCTATGGTTTGAAACAAGCCCATTGGGCTTAGTTTATGAAATTGAAAAAATTTCTGGTGCATTAGGGATTTCAGGGTTGTTATACTGACTCATCCCTATTTGTTCGCAATCATGGCTCTTCTATTACCTACCTTCTCATCTATGTGGATGATATCATCCTTACGGGTAATGACTCGAATTTTATCTCCAACTTTGTAACTACTTTAGACTCTGTGTTCTCCCTTAAGAACTTAGGCCGTCTGAGTTTCTTTCTTGGGATTGAAGTACTGCATCATAGTAGCTCTTTGCTACTGTCTCAATCCTCATACATTAAAGATCTCCTCCACCGTAGCCACATCCAAGATGTTAAGCCATTACAAACCCCCGCAGACTCCACTGCCACGCTCACACGTGCTGGACCACCTGCTCCAGATGTTACTTTATATCATAGTATTGTTGGTGTGTTGCAATACGCCACCATTACTCGCCCGAATATCTCTTATGCTGTTAATTGAGTTTGTCAGTTTATGCACAATCTTCTACCATCTCACTAGTCTGCAATTAAACGCATTTTGTGTTACCTTAATGGCACTTTGCATCTTGGTCTCCAATTCTTTCCATCATCTGATCAGTCTCTTCAAGCTTATTCTAATGTAGGATGGGCTGCCGATGTCCTTGATCGTCGCTCCCACTATGGCTATGCCATTTTTCTGGGGGTAATCTGGTGAGCTGGTCTTCTCGTAAACAAACAGTTGTGGCTCGCTCGAGTACTGAGGCAAAGTATAGAGCAGTTGTGTTTGTCACGGCTGAAGTGGCCTGGCTCAAGAACCTATTATTTGAACTTGGTGTCATTTGCAACAAGCCATTTGTGCTCCTCTGTGATAATCTAAGAGCATTTTACATGTGTACTAACCCAGTTTTTCACAATCGATCAAAACATATTGAGATTGACTATCACTTTGTTCGTGAGAAAGTTGAGCGAGGCCTATTGTCTATCTGTTATGTTCTGACTCAAGATCAATATGCAGATATCTTCACAAAGGCACTTGGCTCATCTCTTTTTTTTCATTTTCGTGACAAGCTAAATGTCCGTACACTACCATTAAGCTTGACGGGGGATATTAAGGATAAACACTTGTAGTCTTATTAGTATATATTGAATTATCATTTTGAATATTAGTTTGATAGTATTAAGGAGTTTTACTCTCATGTAAACTCCATCTGATGTAATTATTATATTTAGGACAATGACTGATACTCTCAAACAACGAGAGTCTTTATCGAAGTCTCCTTCTTTAACTTCCCTATATCTAATCTCGTACACTCCTTACTATGGCATTTGCACATTGCCTCTTCACATGTACACATCATCTCAGTCTCTCTTCCCTCATCTTATCCATGCCACAGAGGTCACTTCTACTTTGTCTTTAATATTCTCATTCATAATCTTGTTGCTCCTAGTACACTACAAGAAAAACCCCTATTTAAGACCAATATTTAGGGACAGGCTAATAATCTTCTCTCTAAAAGTATATCTATTGGGACGAGATTATATTCTAGTCATTATTTGTATAGTCTATTGCGAAGGTATTAAATTTGGTCCCGAAAGAATTTATAACTAGTCCCAAATGGTAATTGATGGTCTTTGAGCGGGAGATATTTCCCCCAAACTTGATACTAAATTAATAAAACACAAAAGTTATTTTAACAAAAACATAGGCGCCAAAGTTTTTATGTTGAAAGTGAAAAATAAAGAAAATGAGCGTTCTGTCTGCTCAAAAATATAGCGCAGCTGGTCACAAAGTTGCCCTAGCTAGTTCTCTCTCCAGTCGAAATTATCTACCCTAATCTCAACATTGAAACTTTATTTTTGTCGTAGCTCTGCCCTAAAATCGAAGCAAGTACCATCGTTTTTCTGTTGAAGGTAAAATTTCATCTCAAGCAGTAGACTTACATGTTGGTTGCTCTGTTTTTTCCAGAAGTTTTTTTGATAACGTTTTTACTTGTTGTATTGAAGTTGCTCTTCTTGTTTCTCATCTTTTCAAGGTTACTAATTTCTTTATTTTTGTCGCAGCTCTACCCTAAAATCGAAGCAAGTACCATCGTTTCTCTGTTGAAGGTAAAATTTCATCGCAAGCAGCAGACCTACGGGTTGGTTGCTCTGTTTTTTTTTCAGAAGTTTGTTTGATTACGTTTTTACTTGTTGTATTGAAGTTGCTCTTCTTGTTTCTCATCTTTTCAAGGTTACTGATTTCTTAATCTTGTCTTTTTTTTGTACAATCAGTGAAAACATTATTGGGTTGAGATTTCTAATAGATAATCTGATTTTCTGATTTCATAATTTAGTTTTATATAATCAGTGTTTCGATGTTTTGCGAGCAAAATAAGGACTTGTTCTGTTATTCCTATTGAAACTGTTATTTACATCTGAAAAGGTTTCGACTAAATTGTTATTCCTATTTTTTTTTATGAGGAACAAAAGATGTTATACGTGAAACGAAAGTGACAATACGGATGTTGATAATTCTGATAGAAAGCTAGGTAGAGTGAAAGCTCCGAGACAGGAAAAAAAACTTGCTTCAAAGTACTAACATATAAAATAAAAAAGACTATGAATATGAGTTACCAATTGTCTTTAACAATTTTGCATAGCTCGAGTACGAATTTCCCTTCCTTATACTTCTGTGATGGCTCAACAACTTGTTCATACTTCTAGCGCAATACCTCGTTGCAATCCACACAGTATAAGTCAGCAATTTTGCATAGCTCGAGTATGAATTTCTCTTCCATGTACTTTTGCGATGGCTCAACAACTTGTTTATACTTCCAGCGTAGTACCTCGTTGCAATCCACATAGTATATGTCAGCAATTTTGCATAGCTCGAGTACAAAATTTCCCTTCCTTGTACTTCTGCGATGGCTCAACAGCTTGTTCATACTTCCAGCCGAATACCTCGTTGCAATCCACACAGTATATGTCAGCAATTGTTCAAAGTTATCTTTCAATTCACGAATTTTGCTTTCTGCCTCTAACCGAGTATTACGCTCCTCTCCAACTGTTTTCAAGACTATGCATGGTATTGTTCATCTTAGATTCAACTATTTCAGTTATTCGCATGTATTTCTCCTTGAAAGAGAACATCTGCAGCTGTTCCTTCAACTCATCAGATACCCCTTACTTTAAATCTCCGAGCAAAGAACTAACCTCCGATGAGTCATTACGAAGCTTCATCTTCTTTACTTCCTCAAATAATTCACTCGTATTTGGTTTTCCACCAGTTGTTGAAAAGAAGTTCCCTCAATTGTTCAACTTACTTCGCTGGATCTTATGTTTTATTGTCGAAAAGCACTTGTCTATACCCACACATCTTTAAGAGCTTCCTTTAAATCCTCAGGGCGGGAACAATCTAAGTGACCATTCAAAGAGTCATTATCTTCGAGCTTATCCCCTCCAGTGTAGACCACAATCATGTAATCACTAATTTTGGTCCCAAAGAGCTTCTTAAAGTACTGGATAGCAGCACGTTCTTCTTTTGAAAAGCTAGTTCGTACAGACAAAACAAAAAGAACAGCATGGACACCATCATCGGCCAAATCAATGCATTTACCAATTTCATTTACAACTAATCCAGATTCAGCATTAAAATCAAATCCAGGGGTAATGATCACATCAAGAATCTGCCATCTTCTAATCGAGTCCTCTAAATCTCAAAAGTTCTTGTAACACCACCAGAGCTAGACCTTAATTGGAATGCATTTCTACCAAAAATGCTATTGTTTGTGGCACTTTTTCCTTCACCTTTACACCCAATCAGAAGTACTGTCTGAGCTTCATTTGCAATAAACTCCCAACCATCACTGACTGAACTTCCTCCCATCTTATCTTATCGGATAAAATTACCTTAAGCAACATGTCACCTAGAGAGAGTGGGGGTCTTGTTATTCCTGTAATCCATGTTCAAATTTATATAAATGTACTGTTTCTTTTGTTAGTTTAAGATTAGCGATTTATAATTTTTTTTATCGAATCAAATTACCTTAAGGTTAGAGATTTCTAATTTTGTTAGTTCTTTCTGTATGCATTACTTTGAGACTGCGAGTTACTCATTTCGAAATATAAAATGATGCTAGTAAATTGTCCTGAACTATTGAACAAAACCACAACGATCGCCTAGTGATATTCTTACATATAGTAATTGCCTGTAGATTTCAGAAACCTCCCTGAAGTGATCATCTGTTAGATTATTGGTATCCAAGTTTCCAACAAATTAGTTGTATTAGGCTCGTGCTCATTTCGAGTTCCAGTACATTGTTATGAAGCTTGCATCTATCGACCAACATTCTTCTTGTTAGCTTCAGGACAAATGCACATGAGCCTAGTGGAGAAAATCTTTTCATTCATCTTAGTCATAGCATGTAACTGCTCGCTCTCATCCCATAATCTAATAAATGTGTAGGTCTTTCTGTTTCCTGATGTGATATCTGTTAAAACTTTAGCACTTCGAGAAATCAGAGTGTTTATATATAAGGAAATATATAGCAGGGCACATGAATCATGATACGTGTTAAGAACATACGATAAGTTATGATCTTAAACCAACTACCAACAAGATTTTTTTAATCAGAAGTGACTATTTCGTGTAAGTACTTACTTTAATCTTTGATAGGCTAAGGAATCATGTATACATGTTTCAAGAACTAGCATCCTAATTATAAGTTAGTATATAATCTTTTATTTTTTTATTGTGCCATTTGATTGTATATTTTTTTATCAACTGATTGTGTTTCGTTCATCTTTGGAACCCAAAAAAGTTACAAGTGATTTGAGCGAGCTATATAATAGGCTTCCACATAAGAGAATTGATACTCCATATATCTTATCTAATGTTAAAGCACGTTAAATGCAACATGAAGAATAATATCTAGATAAGTTACATATTCCTCCAACAATTTAATATATTAGTATTGAGGATAAAAATTCAGCTTAGCAGGTCTTCTTCTTTGTGTTCTTACCGAGAAAACTTTCCATCTATTAATATTCAAAAGACCCTTGATTTCTTTTGGGAGTATGTTGAAGTTAGTGTATATGTGAACTTGGTTTCAATTATGTTCTAAAGAAGACAATGTATCATCTACTTTGTTAGTTTCATGGTGAATCTGATTGTAACAAGTTTTGTAGATCTTATTATTTATATTTTTTTTTTATATTTGTGTGTAATTTTCAAGGTTATGGCTCCTAGTAAGCAATGGATACTCCAACTCTTGCATCTACTAATCAAGTTAAGAAATACACTCAAAAATTTGAAAAAAGTAAGTTTGTTTCAGCTACTTGTGTGTACTAGTGTTGCATCCTGTTCTTCAAAAAAAAAATTACTCTAGGTGCTACAGGAAAGAGACTAGAGCAAAGACATGGATCATTGAGCTCCTCTTTAGGGGTTTTTGAATATGATGTGGGAGCATTGAACAAGAGTACTTTATATGCTAATCAAAAAATGCAAACTCCTTCTAAAAGAACCAGGTTGAATTCTACCACGTCTTCTAGTCAAGAAATGCAAATAGTAGATAGATTGGTTCTTCAGAAAGAGGATATGCAAACCAATGAACATTGCCTCCATCTACTGATCAAGTTATGAAACACTCTCAATCAGCTGAAAAAGGTATGACATTTTGAACTCGTATGTTATTAACTAAAAAAACTGAATTTTTGTTGCTATAGTTTTACCAAATCATGCAATTATAGGTTCATCTAATCCTAGAAAGGAAAAAAGAGTACTAGGGAGAAACAAGTGCAAAGAAGTTGCTTCACTTGAAAATGGACAAAAGCTGAAAGTAACCTTTTACAATAATCGAACGGTTGGAACAAACATCAATCTGTTTTTGAGGCATTTGGGAAAAATTGTTTGTGATCGTAATATTTTCCCATTGGGGGTATCATCTTGGAATGATATTAAGCAAGAAAAATTGAATCACATGTGGGCTGCCGTTGAGGTAATAAATGTACATCTTATTCAAATCTTTTATTTACTGAATATATGGTCTTGTATTTCCACATAATTTGTGACTTATTTTCAAAGGACAGTAGATCTTATTAAAGAACACTGAATCAAAGAGAACTCTCTGTTATTTAAACAATTCTTCTATTTAAGTCAAGTTCAAAATATGTTATTTCAGTTGGATTCTATGTTGTTTCATGGAATTGCTGTCCCTTTTGACCAAATCTGTATCACATGATCCTGCACTATAGATTGTCACATGATAGATGATGAACATGAATCATGAAGGAGAGCAGAGGACTGTTTTTTCTTAAAAACTTAAATGAGAAGTCTTCACCCTTCTTTACATAACCCACCAGTTGATCTTAACTAAAAAAGAGAGGAAAGTACTTCGTAACCTTACAGAGTCCACATCTTAATAGACTTAGGATTGTAGAAGAACTATAGTTCACTAGACTTCCCTGTCTTTTTATCTTGTTTAATATAGAAGCTCTGCTTATTCTACTAGAAGCAGAGCTTTTTTTCATCTTGTTGTCATTTGTTGTTACTTTTCTTTTTGTAATAACTCAATTCATGTTTCGATTATTATAGAATAAATTTGAAGGTGTTGACATGAATGATCATCGTGGTCATGTCTTGGGATGGATGAATGAGCTATGGAACAAATGGAAAGGATACCTTCATGTTAAATATGTGAAGGATAAGCCAATTCAACAATCACATGTCCCACTTGCGACATCGCCCATTTCAACTGTATGACCAATATTTTCTGCTGACCAAGTAAGTAAAAATATACTTTTATGTTGGAGATTGTAGAACTGGATGTAGTGAGATCTATGTCCTTTTTACAGTTGAAAATATCTTTCGAATTGTTGTCTGGAGGCCCAGGGATTGATCAACTACATGCTCACTGTTCAACTCCATCAGTAACTATAGAAGTTTTTGATTTTTAATCTTAATAACTAAGCTAGTAGACTTGTTTATATGATTAATCCTCGGCTGCTCGTTTTCGACAAGTTCTTCATTTGGGTAGGTATTTTTTATTTTTTTCCTCAGAGATGTTAGAAACAAAGCTATTTTCAGCTTGGTACCACTGTAATTCAGTTGATTATTGTTGCTTTCTGCCTCAGTATGTCCATTAGGTTGCCACTCGCTTCTGACTCAGGAGTTTGTTGTTTTTCTGTTTCCTCTTTCTTGTCGTGATCATGTTTATTTTGTCTCTGTTTCTTTCTTTTTTTTATGCTAGAGATAGCCGGTTTGAACATGACGTTGGTTTTCTTTGTGCAAGTGTTACTGAGAGTAATCTGTTAGCTTAATTCCCTGTGCAAGTGTTACTGAGAGTAATCTGTTAGCTGAAAATCTCCTAGCCATGGTCTGGTTATCATGAACCGTGTCATTCCCTTGTTGGCATAAACTTCCCCCTCAATTTTTTTTGATGTTTCCCACGTCAACTTCATCAGAAAACTAAAACATCTTAACATTGTTGGATTACAGTCTACATCTTCATATTTCCAGGCAAGTTTAGCATGTTCCAACAAACTGTAAAAGGTAAATGAATAAGACGATCTATTTTGTAAACAAATTTAAGAACTTGAGGCTTCATTCTGACAGCACACAAAAAAATTTGTATGAGCATGATCCACTCACATGCTTAAGTTCCAAGATAATACTACAATGTAAGATCATGAATTAAGGAGAGAATATGGGAGGGACTTCCAACAGTAAGTAACAAGACATCTATCAGCTTAGAGAATACACTGCAATCAAACATTCTTCCTCCCGATCTTTTCCTTGCCATGATTCTTCTTCTTAGCTAATTTCAGCTTCTTTTTCATCTTCTTTCGAAGAGGTTTTAGAGATTTTGAACTTTGATTGCCATCAGCTTAGGAGACATAACAATAAGCTTAGGAGCAGCAAGGGCAGCTTCGTGGGCAACCAATTTAGCAGCTTCTTTCTTAAGAACAGTGAGTTTTGTAGCAACTATGTCCCTCCTTATAGCTTTCAGCCTCTTTTTCCTCTTTGATCTCATTGACTTTGCCATTTTCTTCGCAAATAGATATCTCTGTGAACTCTGTTTTTTCTAGCTCTGGTTGCTCTGTTCAGCTTCCCCCTCAATTATATTGACAGATTTGTTTTTTTTATCCTCCTTCTCTTTAGCCTCATTGATCCCCCAATATGGTTGAACCTAGCAGAACTCTCATCTGAGAAGTAGCACGAGCTGATGGTGCCCTGTACGGTTGCTCCATAGGGCGGAGCGTGTAGTTAACTCTCTAAGAAATGATTGTTGTAGATTAACATATGGAATACGTACGGAGAGAAAAGTGTAGGAGGGAGAATTTTCTAAACCATAGCTTCTATTAGTAAAAAACTAATGAAAATTAATCAGTTCATTAGTTTCTATTGTCTACCATATTCCATTTAGTTGTAGTTCTTGAAAATAGATTTTTGATCTTGGTTAATGCATCTCAAAGTTTTTCTAATTGATTTTCTTATCTTCTTGCAGCTTTTGTTGATGTTTCTGGACAACACTCCATGAATTGAGGATTGAAACTTTTAACTTTTTGCCAAGCTTTTGTTGATGTGCGAGCTCCTTATTAGTTTAGTACGAATTTGTATTTTGCAAAACTTGATATTATAGTATAGCTCGGATGCTCGGATATTAGCTATGTTTTTTTGTTAAGCAAATATTGAAACTAAAATCAAGGGATGTTAGCCAATTTATTGTAATTAATCGTACACTCTTGATCTCTATCTTCTTGTCACTTCTATATATATTATATCATCTTTTTGTATAGAAATATTTAGTAGCAAAATAATATTTGTGAATGATTTTTTATTCTAGTGATATCAATTGCTCTAGGACCATTGGTGGTCAGTTAGAGACGAATATTATTGCTCGTTCTTAAAGGTCAATCTAAGACGAGAAATGTTGCTCGTCTCTAATGATTTATCTAGGACTAGAATAACTTGATCGTCAATAAATCTATTTTAGGACCAGGTCATTGAACGTCGCTAAATCTATTCAAGGACCGGTCGTTGATCGTCGCTAAATCTATTCTAGGACAAAGTTGTTACTCGTCTCTAAATTGTTTCTAGGACTGAGTCATTGCTCGTCGCGAAAGGTATTCTAGGACCAGTTGTTGATCGTCCCTAAAGAGGTTTATTGACCTGAAATAAGCTTTTTCTAAGGTATTTAAAAAGTATTTGAGACCAGAATTGTGGTCTCTAAAACGGCAGAGGCGACCGAATTTCTTTCCCGTCCCAACACCATTTCACGACCGGATTTTGAAACTCGTCGTTGTTGACCAATAGCGACGGAAGCTACTAGGACGAGTGATGACCGGCTTTTTCAGGTCCCAAATGCCTATTAGGGACCAGATTTGGACTTTTAAGGACGAGATTTCCCTTCTTTAGAGACTGTTTTTCTTGTAGTGGTATGCCCACATATTTATCTCAACATCCCCATTTTTGTCCATATGTATCTTTTGAAGCTAGGAGTTCTTGACTGACCAACACTCCACCCCATACAACAAAGTCGATCTAATCACCACTCGATAAAACTTACTTTAAGTTCTGGTGGTACATTCTTGTCACACAAAATGTTAGTTGCAGGTCTCCACTTCATTCATGTAGCACCAATACAATATATTAGATCATTGTCAATCTCCCTATTTCATGGATCAGAGACGCCAAATACTTAAAACTCTCTTTTGGGGACAACTTGTATATGAAGTCTCACTTCCACTCATGCCTCATCTTTCACATCACTGAAATTACACTCCAAATACTCTATCTTGGTCTTACTCAACATGAACCCTTTAAACTTCAAAATTTGTCGACACACCTCCAACCTATCGTTAACTCCTTCGTGAGTCTCTTTGATCAAAACAATGTCATCTGCAAGTAACATACACCATAGCACCTCACCCCGAATATGTGTAAGAAATATACTATTGCGTCAAATGTTATAAATTAGTTTACACAAACTTATTGCCTTTTGGCGTAAAAACACTTGGATGTTGTTTGGATATTAGAGAAAATAATACATGTATTAGCCATGATATTATTTAATACCTTATTTGATAGTATTTTCAACATTTGTATAATTAATATATGTGTGTTAGTTATACATTATATTTAGTATAGTAAAGGGTGTATAACTAATACATAGCAACCAATGGTATTAGCATTGCCATGGTTATTAATGCATGGATCAACATGGTTAAAAACAAAACAAAACTTGAATATATCAAACTAAATAGTAGATAAAAAAATAATTCTAGTATAACTAATTCCAACATAACTGTTTTCAGCATTACTAACACACTCTACTAGTAATTCTTATAGCCCTATCAAACAACCCTTAAAGTTTGTAATTTTATGCCTCTTTCTTCCTTGTTATCCGCCTCTTTCCCCATCATGTTTAAATTACAATTCAATACCTTTGGACATCTAATTTACAAAATACATTACAATTAATAGATAGTGTATTCTACTAATATACATCTATTATACATGCAATATACATATAATATACATACCTATGCATATAATATATACACATAATATACAGTCAAATATATAGTGTATACTTTGGTCATATTTGATAAACTTGATGATCAAATGTTATATATTAGTTGCTATCTCAATTATAATTTGCCTTGAATCTGTTCAGATAAAGAAATTTTAACCATAGGAACATGACTAAACATTATCCACGAACTTCCACAAGATAATCACATCTTATCACAAAGAGATAATGTTTAGTTAAAATTCCTTATATAACATTATAAGTCGAAATAATAAAATGTATAAAGTTGTAAAAATGTTTTTGTTAGGAATCAAGTTTTGCTATAACAACAGAATTCGGAATGCTATATGGCTAATACACGATGAAGGGAAAAGAATCTCTCATAACTAAAATAACTTTTATCTAATATATTTAAAATAAATTAAAATGTACATAAACTTGCACTGAAACCAATTTTAGAATTAAAATCTTTTTATAATCAATATATTTTTAGTGTAAACAGTTTTAGGGGCATTGATCATTTTAAAAGCAAATTAAATTTATCAGCACTTTTTGCTAAACACATCAATTGCTTATTTTTTATTTAAGCACTTTTAGTGTATATGATAAAATACGGGTACAACAAAAGTTCAAATGAGTCAACATAGGTTCTATTAAAGTGACTGATAGAAAAAGCTTATTTTCAATTTCTTTCATATAAAGGAATTAGTTTAATGTTGAATTGGTTCGTCAAACGAGTTTGGGTGTAGGTGCAATTTGTGTATGGTTGGATTCATTTAGCCTGGTAGAGTACCCTTTTGAATAATAGATTGGGAGTATATGAAGGCTTTGTAAATAGGAAACGATTTAAGGTGATTACGATCAATTCAGTTTGAGGTAAGTTAAGACTTTAACTTTAATGAGATATCTTTTCCAATTAAATGAGAAATGCAGTATACATACTTGCGAGTAATGTATAAGTGATGTATGTGATGCTGTGAGCACGACTGACCAAGTTGTTGGGCTTGAGGCTAAACCACAAAGAGGCCCAAGAATTAGACAGCCCAATACTTGTTTTGCTTGGGATACAGGTTGAGTAGACTTTAAATGATTGTCATCTGCGGTTTTTGGAGAATTATGCGTATAGTGAAGAAACAATCTTTTCCTCTCATCTTCTCTCTAGAATCTTAACTTCTCATCCCCATTCTTATCTCTATATTTAGTTACTTGTTATTTCAGTACTTCTCTTTGTAATTCAAGTGTTGTTATTGTAATTTGGCTATCTTATTATATAATATTTGGATATTTGTGTTGAGAATTCGAGATGTGATGAGTGCTTATACGAGTAAGTAACGATTGACATGTTGAGATATTTAGTTATATGCTAGTTCTTCCATAATTTCTTGACTGCTAAATGATTAGCTAAACATGCTCTACTTTTTGAAAATATTGTTAGCATTGATTTTCATGCTAGCATTTTGTCTCAATTTTTCACGTACTCCATACTACAATGGTTAATTTCATGCACTATTTATATGCATATTTACTGCATATGTGACTCATGCTTACTTCGTAAGTTTGAGATGTGACACTGACCCCCACTCAGACAGGAGGGAGTTACTTGGATGGTAAATATCCATATTTCCAATCTTAAGGTTGTGGATTTGAGTTCAAAGGTGGAATAGCTCCATGGGTGAGTGGTGAAAAAATAAAAATCGAGTGACAATAATATAGCTTGATGAGTTCATGTGATTCGCGACTTAGGTGCCATTGTGCCAATGTTTATCAACTGGTTATGAGTGCGGATGTTGATCTATCCCCCTATAGTCACTAATTTTGAGCTTATCAAGTAGTGTGCACAATTTCTCAACCTAGAGATAGCTATCAGAAAGCAAGCCAATGAGATAATGATGACTAGCCTTTGATCGAAGATTGGATCGATATAACCTTAAAGTTGTTATTTTCTGAAGTGTTGAGATTATATTAATTGTACAGGTTAGAGTTAGTACTTTTAAGATTTACCCTTGTCACTATTTTGTTGGGGTCCATCGATTAAACATATGGGATATGTGTTGATTTTATACTCATTCTATATTTACTATACTTTCTATGAGTTATTTGTCTGATCCACAACACGATGGACTTGGATCCATTCTATTTTATATTTGGATTTTTTTATATTATTCCTAAACAATGTATTGAGTTGCTTCTAACTTATATACTTACTTTATAGATGTTCTTGACTTATATTGTAATTATCAATTGTTTTTAAATGCTTTTGTTTCTGTTTTTTAAATAAAGGAATCAATTTAATATTAAATTGGTTTGCCAACTGAGTTGAGGTGTAGGTGTCATTGCAAATTAAATATCTTAGGTCATGATAGCAGGGAGATTCAGATGTATCACAAATACGTAGCATTGATTTGATTAACTAGGTTAGAGTGACGGAATTTTAGTAGCTCAGTTAGTTGATTGTTTGAACTTTCACCTTATTGGTGAGGATTCAATTCCCCACATTGTAACCGCCATTCCATTTTCTCCTTCTCCTACCCCAGTTTTATGCACTACCCACACAAAGTGCTTTCTAAAATTCTACCAAGTATGAAAAGACATTGAAATTTCACTAGTCAACCTGCAGGACATTTTTATCATCAAGGAAATATAGCATTGGGATGAGGCAACAAATTGTTGTCTCAAGAAGGTTATTCCCTCCGCCTCATATTAGTTGATCATTTTCCTCTTTACATGCATGTTAAGAAATTGTAAATAAAAAATAATTTTAATAATTTACCTCTTAAAAAACTTTTTGAAAATTTTACAAACAAATGTGAATACTTTCAAAAGCATTAATTGCAAGGGTAATATAAGAAAAAATTTAATACTTTCTTGAGTAAGAAATAACTATTTTTAGTAAGATGATCAATCAATATGAGCTACTAAGGGAGTATTAAACTTTCGTTCAATTATAGATTTTGAGGTTAGAGCTTGAAGCTTGAAGCTTGAAAATGACTTTTTGAAGTTGTGAGATTTGAAACTTGAAATTGTGTTTGGACATGCATTTTACTTGGGAAAGTAATTGAAGTTTTTTGAGTGAAACCAAAAACTGATTGAAAATAAAATTTTAAAATCTAATCAAATTTTACGGACGTTTATATATTTGAATATATATTTTAAATTTTGATCTAAAATTAATCTATGATGATAGATAAATCATTCATTAACCTTAAATGCACATGAAAGGGAGAGAATTATTATAAGATGAGAAGTGGATCAAAATCTCCAATTGATATCATAGAAACATTCCCCTACTTTTTCGCTTATTGTGGGAGTGACTTTCACATAAAATTCTTCTATTTCCCTTTTGATTTCTTTTCGTTTTTATTATACTTTAAAGTAGACCACAGTCCACACCTATCTAATAAAGTACTTCCTCTATTTCATTTTGGGTGATAATTTTATTTTATTTTGTCTATTTTTAAAAAAGAAATATATTTTATAGTACAATAATTTTACTTTTGCTAATGATTTATCACCATATAAATTTTAAACATAAATTTCATATACTCAATCAAATTAATAATATTTATTATTTACATGAATAAGGACAAAGGAAGTATAATAACCAGAAACCAAACATAGCCATCCACCTCAGCAGAGGAACATGGCGATGTTTGCTTGGTGACGCAACCACACAAATAAATAAATAATTATTTTAACTTGACAGAATACTAAATCTTAATTCTTAAATTAAGGATATTACTAAATGTATTAAAATATTACTTAATTTTGTGGTCTTAAATATATTATATAGAAAACTGAAACTAAAGAATTGCTAAATAGAAACATTCAGATTAAAACTAATTAAAAAGAAAAATAAATTAATTAATTAAAAAAAGAAATTAATGAATAAAGAGTCAACACATTTCCTTCATCCAAAAATCCTAATGATTTGAATCGAAGAATCAGCATGGCTTATAATACTCTTCCCTTTCATATTATGTGATAATTAATTCAAAAATACTTTTAAAAAAAATATCTTATTTTAAACAATAATTAATATAGGTGTTAACACTAAATTATTTTTAATTGAATAATATCTATTTAATGTGATTTCTTAGTTATATATTAAGAAGCTACATAGCTAAATAAAGATAGACTTATTTTTAAAGAATATCCTTTCGATTATATAAAAAATACTTTTCAGATCAATCATAAAAGAGATGCTTTTTCTTAATACAAATATGATAACAACAAAGAACACGAGGGTGGCTTCTTTTCTTTAATTAATTAATTATTAATAGTGATTAGTATTAATAAAGAAATAAAATGGGTCACTGTTTTTTTCCTTTGGTCACACAACACGAGCTACTACAGAGTACAAGTGGACCTTAGTTTGTTCACAAGGAAATTTATAAATAAATAAAATAACATTTTTAATCCTTTGTGTAGTTAATGTTATATTCTAATTTTAGTTCTTATGTTATTCAACTTAGTACTTACCATTATGGACCTTCAATTGTATTAGGCGAGGGACTTTGATTTTTCAACTAATACACACCTAATTAAATTAATAAATTGTTAACTTCTTTAGGGGGTAATTATAATATTTAATTTATTTGATAAAGAATCCCGTGAAAGTAAACAAATAAAAGCAACAGTTAAAATTAGAATATAATTAGATCCTTCATTTTTATATGTTCACTGTATTGAAAATAATTTTCACTTTATTTTTTCATTTCAGCATATATTAAGATTTTTCTCCATGTCTTACTCTTTAGTATTAGTTATCTATTTTTTAAATTACTTTTCAAGATTTAAAATCAAATATAAATTAATAAAAAATATTATAATAAATTATTCATATTAATTATTATCATATTATTTTTAAAGAATGTATAAAATCAAGACAAATAAAAGCAAACAGATAAAATTTTAAAAGAAAGAAAGAATTTGATAAACGCTCTTATTCGACCCCAATTACGTTGCACTAATAGTTGCTTCAAAACGAGAGTAGAATGACTAGTTTTCCCCTGGAAAACTATTCTTTATTAAATTTTTTGATCACCAAATTGTTATTCAAATCTTGTTATAACTATTATAACATGTATTATAATGTGAATATATATATATATATATGAATCAAACATTATGTTAACAATATTATTATGTTTTATGTGAAAGATACCAAAAAAAAAAAACCAACAACTAATATTGTATAGTTGATTACTATTTGCTAATTGGAATTATACATGTTGAGAATAGTTGTGCACGGAGATATACGTTATTAGTAATGCAGCCATGGATTAGATGATAATTTATTGTGTAAAAAATAATTATTTGTTATATAAAGTAATACATAAATTTATTTATTCTCAACCATAACTATATAACATGTATTATAATGTAAAATAAATATATGAATCAAATATTATATTAGCAATATCATCATTGTTTATGTGATAAAGAAAACACAAAAAGAACAACCAAATATTGTATAACTTATACAGTTATGCTCCCCCCAATTTCATTCTATGTGACACCGTTAACTTGACATGGTGTTTAAGAAAAAAATAAAGATTTTTTAAATTTATTGTCTAAAACAATCCTAAGATATTTGTGAAGTTGTAAATCACTTCATTAAGAGCATAAATGAAATTTTAAAGTTGATTTTTTTAATTATAATAAGATGACATTCTTTTTGGAATGGATTAAAAAAATTGTGTTTGGTATGAAGGAAAATGTTTTCCTAGAAAATGTTTTCTTCGAAAATAAGTTGGTTTCTAACCTATTTTTTTATGTTTGGTTGGTGAGTGGAAAATATTTTCTATTGTTTGGTTGGTGATTAAAAATTACTTTCTACTCCCATTATTCCTAATTACTTGTCCACTTTTGAATTGTACATCTATTAAGAAAACAATGATTGACATAGTGAGTTTACCATTTTACCCCTATTAATTATGAAGTGGATGAATTAAAAATTTAAGATTTTCAAGAAGTTCTACCCTTTTCAAAGTAAATAATTGAGGGTATAATAGGTAAAAAAATTGTCCTTTCTTGATTTGTCAAAATGGACAAGTAAAAAAGAAAAATTGGATAAGTAATTACGGACAAAGTGAGTAGAAAATATTTGTTATTTTTGGTTAGAGAGTAGAAAATATTTTTTAGGAAACTATTTTCTGACATGAAAATCAACCCTAATAACTAATTCAGGACACGACCCAGACTTCCGACTCCAGACTCGGCGGCATTCGAACTAGGACTCGATCTCAACCTTGACACCCGAACCAGACTAGACCTCGACGATCGATCCAAAATCGAACCCCAAGACCTGACCTTGACTCTCACCTGAGACCTAACATTCAAACTAGGACCCCACCCCGACATTTAACTCGATCCCAACATCGACATCCAACTTGGGACATGACTTCGACTCCCTACCCGAGTCTCAACATTCGAATTGGGACCTAACTCCGACCTCGACACTCAAATCGGGACGCGATCCAGACGACCAATTCAAAATTCAACTTTGAGACTTGGCCCAAGACCTAATCCCGATATCTAAATCTGGACACGATCGATTAATCCAGAATCTGACCTCAACACTAGAATCCGAAATGGGATCGATTTCTTTTAATGGGGACTCGAGCCCGACTTTCAAATTGGAATCCGACCATACCCAATTCGGGACCTGGCTTTCAAATCGAATTTTCAATTTTTTTTAATTCTTTTTTTATCTTTTTCTTTGTGAGGGGATGGTAGTAGGGTCAAGGGAGACGTGACGTGTATAAAAAAAAAATTTAAAAATTTAATTTCTTTTTAAAAAACAAAGTTTTAAATATATTTGGTTGGTTTGGGGGGAGCGGGGGGGGGGGG
>JAJOOF010017417.1:0-21828 GCA_029582545.1 Solanum lignicaule | reverse complement strand
TGTATATACAATATTTTTTTAATTGAAGGGTATCTAATTAGATACTCTGACATGCATGTGCCTTCCAATATACTCTAGCCAAAGAAATACACCCCCTCCCCCCCCCCCCTCCCCAATTGTTTTCTTGCATTTTCCCCATGCGCAATAACTTACAAGGAGAAAAGAGAGAACTATTAATGCGTTAGAACTAAAAGGGTATAGAATGAGTCGATCAATTCTTCAAATGGTCATTTGATTTACAAAAAAGTATCTTATCAAAATAGCTTATGAATTTTTTTGGGATATATCGTTATCAAACTATGCCCATATTTCTAACAAAGAATTTTTTTGTTTTTTAAAATAATAATAATTTTGTCATTAAGACGATTTTTTATATAATAAAAAATAAAACAAAATTATCCAGATGATAGGCCCAGAAGTGACTGACACTAATTTATACGGTAAAAAATAGTTAATTTATGATGGTTATTTTGTCAATTTATAGAGATTTAGAAATCCCACAAATTAAATTGCGGAAGTTTTAATAAACCTCCACCATGTCCCCCACAAAATGACTTTTAAATTTGTGGAGTTTTTTCACTATTAGTTTGTGACAGTTTAGAACCTTCATAATATGATATCAATATTTTAAAAATTAAATTTGTGTGGGTTTAACTGTCATTTTATGAGATTAATATTTACATAATTTAATTTGTGGAGTCTAACAAAATTATTATTATTATTATTATTTCAATAATAAATGTAAAATTTGATATACATCAAGCCTTCAAAATAACAAATAATTTTACTAAATAATAGATTTAAAGAAAATAAAATAAAACATATTTATACTAATAGGCTTCACAAATTCAATTCATGTCAAATAAAAGTAACACAAACTTGTGTATATAACTTCAACATTACAATTTTAAATCCTTTGAAAATCATTATCAAATAAACATAAAAAAGTTATATAGCATTTCTTTGGTGATTTAAGTTGTTTTTATCCAATCTTTTTTTGTCCAAAGTGAAATAAGCTCAATCTCTGCATCAGACCGAAACAATGAAAATATTATACATAATTAGATGAACATATATTGATACACATATATCGTCTACATCTTGATAAAAAAAATCAATTCATTACAAAAGCAAATTCATATAAAACTTTGGTTTAATTTTTTTTATAAGATTATGGATGAAAGAAATTTACTTTGATGTTCTCTCATACACACTAATAATGTGAATAATAACGACTTCATATTATTTCTATGTAAGCACAAACAAGGTTTATGTTTTCTAAATAATATAATGATGCTCATTCTATTTAATGAGTAGTTTTAGTATTTCTTACTTCTCTTAATTTATAAGTTAGACTTTCCTCCTTGACCTTATATTTTTCTTTTATTTACCAAGAAAATAATTATAACTTCAACAATTTACCATATTGAATAAGAAAATATGTTATTTTGGAAGTTATATTGATATCACTCGCAATCTAATATGCATAATTATCCTTTAATTTGTAATAGTCAAATTCAATCAAGAATAAAATGATTACATTATTTTAATTAACTAAATAAAAATAAAATTTGAGGCTTACCAGAAATCAATTAAAGATTGGGTACGAATAACTCTACGATGTGGTGAGAATTAACAAATTTTGAAATATATAAAAGCATTCATGCATTAAGTTTAAACAACCCGCAACATGCAAAATGCCTATAAATTAAGTATTAATAAAATAATAGTATAAATTTTAAATTTTTAGTATAGATCACCGAACTCATGTAACAGAGAATTGCCTTTATATTAAAAAAATTTAATACCATCTATTCCACTTTGCAGAGCTTACGATAAAAAATATATATAATTACCAAAATCACACACAAAAAATTAAGGTGAAATAGTCGGATGGACCCTTATACTTGTATGAGTTTGTATTATGTATCCTCTTACTCTATAGTTTGTCAACTAGACTCTTAAACTAATTAAAACACAATATTTGAAACCCCTCTTACCATTGACCAAACCTATGTGACGTAAATATTGTTGAGTTGGAAAACGAGTAAATGCACTATATTATATTTAAAAATATTATTATTTTTAGAAAACATTATTTTTTTAATTAGAAAAATTATTTCTTCATTAACCCTCTCCCACCCCACCCGCCCCCTCCCAATTTCTCTTCTTCTCAAAAATTATTTCTTCATTAACCCTCTCCCGCCCCACCCCGCCGTCATCCCAATTTCTCTTCTTCTCCGCCACTCTTCCCACCCCTAACCCTAAACACTCTTCTCTTCTTCTTCAACAAAATCACATACCACATTCATTCTCTTCTTTTTCTTCGAAATCACCCATCATATACTTTTTTTTCTTCTTCTTCTTCAACCCACTCTCCTATTTTCAACAAATCAAACCCCGCCCCTAATTTTTTTTCTTTTTCAGCCTTAGAATTCTAATTTTTTAGTGTTTTTAATTTTAAAAGTTGAATCCATTGTTTGTATTGGATTTCAAGAGAATGTAGGACATGGATTAACGTAAAGGGTGATGGTGGGTATTGAAAAAGTTGATAACCACATTGATAAACTTGAGAAAATTTGAAGAACAACAAACGAGTTTTGTGAATTTGTGAAATTAATTCTAATCTGTTATTGGGGCTCGTTGAATTTGTGTTTATAAACTTGTAGTTGAAATTTCAAGTCAAATAAAAAAAGAATTTTATCTATTTGACATGAATTTGGTGCTCAAATTGTGAGCATATATGGGAATTGGAGAACATGACTATTCAAAAAAATTCAGAATTTACAAAAGTTAAATATTTAATTTTGTATGTGTCATTGTAAAATGACATGAAATTACATGTGTAAGAGGTTGAATTACACACACAGTTATCTTATGAGAAAAGAGTTTAAAATATAGTGTTTTAATGAGTTTAAGGGTTTAGTTGCACACTGTTGAGTAAGAGGGCTCTAAATACAAACGCATACAAGTATAAGAGTACATCATAGGGCTGGGCATAAATACCAAAATACCAAATCGGACCGATCTTTTTTGATATTTCGGTTTTGATATTTCAATTTTCGTTTCAGTTTTCGGTATGTGTTTTTTGTATTTTCGATATTTCAGTTTGATTTTCGGTATGTGTTTTTGTATTTTTTGGTATTTTGATTTAACCGAAATATACTATATTATAATATATATTATGTAATTATTAATATTTATATTATATTAGTTTACCTTTTACGTTTTATTTCTTTTTAACCCTTAGCAAATAAACAACTGCAAGTGCCAACTAGCATTAAGGCTTCAATCTTTCTTTCCTTTTTTCCACTTTGCACCACATTTTTCAGGTTCCAACTTTTCATTTTTCAAGTTGGACCTGCCGACCAACGATCGGCCGCGACCAGGGCAGCAACCGGCGCTGCGATCAGGACTGTCGACCAACAACCAACGAGTCAGCGACCATCAATTTCAACCGCGACCCATGGTATTCATCCTATCATGCTTATGTTTTCTTCTTCCTTTTTTTTTTTTTGATTTTCATGTGAATTGTGAAATTAATTTTTTGTACATACAAAAATCGAACAGAATTAACAAAAATCATATCGAATTTACAAAAATCGAATAGAATAGAAATAATTCGGTTCAATATTTGGTACCACTATTGCAAGAATCAAAAATCGAATTGAATTATCGAATGTCCAGACCTAGTCCATCCAACCATTTTGCCAAAAATTAAATCAAAAAATGAGGTAAAGAAGAGTGAGTAGCAAATGGAGAGAGGAAATGGGAAGGGGTTACGCAAAAGAAATGAGATTTGTGTGAGTGTGTGTGTGTTACGTGGCAATGGGTGGGAAGGACGACTGGTTATTTGATTGGGTTTGAAAGGTTTTAGAGGAAAATTATGGTCTTTAGGCTTTTTTTAATATTTTGGAGGGAGAGGTATTAAAATTTTGATTGGACTTGGTCCAAATAAAAGATAAAAGAATATTTTAGTGCATAGAACAAACTTTTATTTTAATTTTTTATTAATTAGTATTAACTATTAATCAAAATGTTGTACCATAAAACATCAACTAGTATTATAAAAGCTTAAACAAAATTAAAATACAAACAAAAATAAATATATATGAATATGACTCTCTCTCTCTCTCTCTCTCTATATATATATATATATATAAATAAATAAATAAATAAATAATAACAATTAAAATGTTACTATAAAATAAAATGTTAAAGTGAAATTGCATATACAAGATAGAAGAAATGTTCAAAGGGTATTTTTTATGGATAAAAAAAGAATAGAGGATCTAAAAATTACAATCAAGTTAAAATGAACAAGGAGAAGGGTATGTGTATATAATGAAATTAAATTTCAACATTAAATGTTATATATCAACTTTTAACCTAACTCAATCGTTATGAGTAGGCCAATAGGGAATGAATTTGACTTAGAAATTTTTTCTGGTAATGACGTAAAAATTTCAGCTAGGCCAGCCTCAGACAGATTCTGGGCTAGGTGAGTTCTAGGAATTTCCGAAAATGAGTGAGTGTGATATTGAGATTTGGTTGATATATTCTTGTAGCCAAGACATTAAGGAGTCCATAAGACCTTTCAAAATCGAATTTGGGTAAGTAGAACTCCCGAAATTGATCTTGGCGTGAAAGGTATATGTCGGGATGTCAAGGAAGAGTTTGTGCTGTAAAAAAATGTCCTTTTTACGAATTTTGAGTTTCTACAATTTTGTCGAGGCCTCTATAGCAGGAGGCGTCTCGCTATAGAGGATCTCAAATCCCTATAACGGGATTAGTTTCCGCTATAGCGACGCTGCTATAAAGGGTGATTTAGATTTCAGTCCAGAAACAACCCCAAAATCTCTATTTTCTGCACTTTGAGTTCTTGGACTTGGGAGGGGTGATATTTTGGCAGTTTGCCCTGTTTTCCCATGAAATTTATCGGTAAAGGTAAGAATTGGATGCCCCAACCTTATGCATTGATTCTTAAGCCTTAGAATCTAGGTTATTTTATTGGGTGAAGGTTTTGACATGATTCCATGGTGGAAAAAACCTAAGTTGGGGAAGATGATCATATTTTGGCTGGGGGTTAGGATTTGTTGAAAATCCGGGTAAAGTAATATGCCATTAGTGATTGATTCTTGTTTATATTGTTTGTTTTAAACCAAGAACAAGCCAAGGCATTTTGCAAGGGGAAAGCTCAGGTTATTTAGAGTTTTCAAGAGGATTGATTCACAGTAGGTGATGGTTATATGTTTCTGGTTTATGTATGTATGCATGACTAGTGTTGTAATGTCCCATTTCATGAGAAATTACTGTTATGTGTGAAATAACCATTTTTCCCTTCCCCTCAATGTTTCATGCTTATTATGTGTTGTGGTAATGGTTATTGTGGTTCTCAAAGTCATCAAGTGATATTTTAGTGATATCAAACTTTTGAGTTGAATTATATTGAAATGGTTGTCTTTGGTCAACATTTCGTGATCTGAGCATTGGATGGTTGTCTTTGGTCAACATTTCGTGATCTGAGCATTGGATGGTTGTTCTATTAGTCCCATTGAGTCCAAAACATCGAGTTTGATATAGTAGGGTGGTCGGTTAGACTCTCGAGACATTAGGTTGTGATTTGGATATTTAGGTAAAAAATTAAATTTTTGGCCTAAAAGAGTTTCGAGGGGGTATTTCTGTCATAAAAATATTTTTCTTGAAATGTGATGATTCCATTGCTTTCGAAACATGTTTTAAAATCAGTTAGAGATGTTGTATTCAATTTAATCTATTTCAGTTTCCTTTCACATCACAGTTGTTGTATACAAAACTTTGTCCAAATATATATGGAACTAGTATTACAGAATTATGCTTCCGCTCAATCATTTACATTCTTTTACATGTTCATATTTAGTTACTCATAACTATGCTAGTATCAAGAGATATCTTGAAGTCACTTGTGATTCTAAGCACCATATTACGACTAGGGGATAGTCTCGGGTCGTGACAAAAGAAAACTTTTTTGGGTTGCTGATTGGATTCTGCGGATCCATTCTACGGGCCATAGAGGCTTCTATAGACTTTAGAGGGCATCTGTGGAAAGTGTGGTTGAGTTTTGAAAAAAATTAAGTTTCGAGACATTTCTACGAGTGACCAGGATGGTTCGTCGAATGGTTTATGAGTCTTAGACATGTCTCGTAGGAAGGTCCCAGACTCTGTGAAATTTTAAAGTCAAAGTTGAGTTCTACGGTTTGGGTCTACGGAATGTAGAAAGTCTTACCGGCCGTAGACATGTCTAGTCAAAAGTTGGTCCAATTTTAGGCTTTTGAACATTTATACGGTTGGCTAGGACGGTACGTAGAAAGACCTACAGGTCGTAGGTCCAAACTGTAGAAAGGGTTCGGCAGTTATCTTAAGATGTTTTTTTTGGTCTTTTCCCTATGTGTTTGATACAAAAAATAATGTTGTTTTAACCCATATTCTAAGCCATATATAAGTGATTTAAGTCCAAAAACTACCAATTCCATATTATTTCGCTAATTCATAAATCCCCCCCCCCCTCCAAGTTCCTCTCCCAAATTTCTCTCTCAAAGCTAAGGAAGAAGAAGCTAGGGTTTCAACTAAGGATCTTCAATTCACCATAGCTCTTAGGACTTGATCAATAAGGTATGTTAGTATTGACCTATGGAGTCCTTTCCTCCATAGGGTTCTCAAACTCTTCCAATTTTACAAGTTCAATTCTCAATTCAAAGTTAGGGTTTTATTCAATCTTCATGGGTTCTTTTCAATTATGATTCAATTAGTTGTTTTCTATATTTTTAGAATTGAAGTATTTACATGTTTTTTAGTTGAATACATATGAACTCATACATGATCCATAATTTTTTACTGTGATCACATGATGAAGCTTATGAACTATGAACTATGAATTTATGAAGATGTGGATGTTTTTAATGAGATTAATGTTTATGACTTAAGAATGTTTTTAGATGAAAGTATAATTGAACTGTGAATTTTTTTCTCACATATTAATATGGTCATGATTGTGAAAGGATTTCTCACATAAGGATCATGGTCATGATTGTGAAAGGATTTCTCACATAAAGATTCATAAGGTTGAAATGTTTTCTCACGTACGTTGAATCAAGATTTAGTAGCTATCCTAAATAACTTTAGCTTGGATTGGTAACTTAATTGTGTCTTTCCATGGATGATGAAATGAGTATGATTAATGACTATTCCATGGAATTTTACTTAGCAGGGAGAGGATATTGAGATGGAGGCTCTCCCGTTAGTAGAGGTCAGGTCTAAACTAGCAATCTTCTTGTCCCTAACTATATGCCCCTTTAGGTTGACTTAGCTAATGGATCTACATAAGTTAGAAGTAAGGTGTTGTCTTGGTAGACAATGACATCTTTTTTTTGGTGTGGGATAGACACTAGATTCCATATTTTAGCTCACACGGTCTATGTCAGTTAATGGTAAACATCCCACAATAACGAACAAGGTTACTTTCAAAGTATCTGACAAAGTCTTTAAATATGTTAAGCTTGCATTGACAATGATTATGACATGAGTTTTCTAACATCTTATGTTATGCTTTAACTTGGTCATTGCATGTCATGTAAAGTCCATTTAGCATGATTTGATACTTTTTATGCATTACTATCATAGTTAGTACATTTCATGTACTAATGTATACTTGTGTCTACATTGTTTCACTAATGTAGGGTGCAACGCTCCTACCTCACATACTCATGGCTAATTGATCTCTTGACATTCAAAGATTGGTGAGTCCTCATGTTCTGAGGATCGAGAAACTTTTATTGCTTTTTTTATTTCAGTTTTTAGATGGGTTTCGTCCCAACCACTTCCTTATGATGTAATAGATGGCTTGTTGAGACTATGTTAGACTTTCGGTTTGTCAAACCCTTTTGATATGAAAATGGTACTTTGAAATCTTTATTTCTATTATCTTGTACGATGCATACTAAGCGGCTTGTGTAGGGTCTTTCGGGATTCTATACGTCATGTTACACCTAGCGGCGAAACTAGAAATTTCACGGAGGGTGTCCAAGTACTACAATGAACTTGCTCTTCTTAAAAAGTAAAATAATTTCTACTAGTGAGATTCGAACACACAAACACTTTAAGGCACCTAAAGTCACTAGGTTACATCATATTGTTGTGTCAAGACTGTCCAAAATATGTTACTTAGCCACTTTATTTATCTTTTTACTTGTATATACGGTATAATTTTCCGATGAAGGGTGTCCAAAGGGACATCCTGACATAAGGCTAGCTACGCCACTTGTTACACGTAGAGTATACTTTGGGTCGTGACATAATGTGGGACAAATTTAATGTTATTAAGAAGTGATACATATTTTTGTAGTATTGACCACCAAATTGGGTAAAGGTTCAAATAATCCTATAACACCCCGTATCTGAAAAAGGGTAGTAAAATTTTTTCCAGAAGTTGCAGGCACAACCCACGCCGGCCACCCACTGCCCGTGGAAGGTACCACGGACCGTAAGTGTGGTCTGTGGATGGCCCCCCAGCAAACCAGAAAGGTCAGAACCACGGCCTGACAACCGAACCGTTGGTCAGACCACGGTGTGTGGTTAGGGCCCGTGGTTAGATGGTTCAAATTCAACTCTCTGATGACCAACGATGGTCCACCAGGATGGGTCGTAGGTCAGACCACGGTCCGTCGACTGGGGTCCATTGGTGGTCAGCTAACAGTTATTTTCAGGGGCAGTTGGGTCTTTTTCTAATTAATTAGTTCCTATAATATGTTGTTTTGCCTATGTTTAGGACACATATATAAGTCTTTTTACCCCTAAATTTCCCAATATAAATCATTCTCTCCAAACTCACCCAAAAAGAAGAACTCTCAAATAATTCTCTCTAGAAACTTGAAGAAGAAGAAGGATATAACCTAGGGTTTCAAGTTAAGGACTCCATTATTCCATTGAAGGCTAGCACTTGGATTCAAGGTATGATAGTTTTCATCGATGGATTCCTTCCATTCATGGAGTTCCAAAATTCTCCTATTTTCGAAGTTAGAATCTCCCAATTGAGTTAGGGTTTTCTTCAATTGTCATGGGTTCTTATGATTATTGATTTAAATGATTGAATTATGAACTCTTATGCATGAATTGATGAAATTCTATGGTTTAATGATGTTTTCCCCTATGAACCTATGTAATCCCCATGTTTTCAAGTTATGAATCATATGATGTAGGATTTTGATCTTAAAGGAAGAGTTTTATGAAATTAAGCATGTATTGTTCGCTTTACATGAAATTGTGATGAAATCCATATCTAACCCATGTTTTCTAAGTATTTATGAAAGTGGGTTTTGAACCTCAAGAGGTAAATTATGGACTTATGCATTTTCTTATGAAATCTATATAAATGTTTTAAGGGTTCTTTTAGAGTGAAGTATCAATGATGTTGTGGATGTGTTGTTGAAAGGATATTCTCATAAACATAGACTAGCATGATGTGAAAGGTTTTCTCACACAAAAATGATTCTTAGGTTGGAAGACTTTCTCACCTAATTGAATCAAAGAGTAAGAGCTATCCTAATGAAACTAGCTTGGATTGGTTATCCTAGGATGCCTTTCCATGGATAATGAAAAGAAGTAAGAACATACTACTCTGTGGGAATTATGCTTAGCACCGAAAGGATATTGAGATGGAAGCTCTCCCGAGTTGAGGCCGGGTTTCTAGTAGCAATCTCCTTATCCATTATCTATGTGCCCCCGTAGGATGATTGTCTAGATAGACACTAGCTAGTGGATCCACTTTAGCTCAGATTCATGGTTCTACCTTGGCAAGTGATGCAATCCAGATTGCCTCAAAGCCATCCACTCACGAACTTCAACGTATTGATAGATTGTTCACAAGTATGGAGGCTTTTGGACTTATATTGGTGGCAAACAAAGGTTCACATGCATGAAAGATTGTTTTGGGAAGTAATCGAAATAAAGTGGCCAACATTGACACTTTGGCGACCAGGAGAACCATTGGCACATCGCCAAGTGGATTGGGCAATGACCCCAAACCGCCCTTAGTTCCAGTAGCTCCTAGCCAACGCAAGGAGCAAAATCCATCGCCAAACCCAATGAGTGGATCGCCAAGTGGGTTGGCCGAGCTCGACTTAAGTCGCCCAATGGACATTTCGGGTCACTTTTGGGCACTTCTATGTAATAAAGTCCTAAAACTATAAATAGGCATTTAGGGGTTCATTTTAGGGTAGACTTGTTTGAATATTGATGTTGAAAACTGAAAACTCATGTTTGAGTGTTGAGAGCTTGGTTAAGCTTTTGTTGATTGTTGTTTAGAAATGTCGGTTGCTTGGGATATCGATTCCCTCGAGGTCGACGTAAGAGTTAGGTGCTATAGTTGGATTAACGAATCGAGGTCTTAGGGTTTAATATACCCTTTGGTTGTTTTTTGTTTCCTTTTGTGTGTCTATCTATCTATCTTTACTTTCTTGTATTTTTTATTTTCGCATTGTATTGTGATTCCCATTGTGAGAATTACATCATTTGGTATTAGAGCCGAGTTTAGATTCGTTCTAACGATTCTAGTCTTGGGTTTTGTTGCTAAAAAAAGTGTTCAAAATGTTTTTGAGAAATTTCTGAAAACGGGCTTGATGATTTGTGTCTTATTTGAAGTTTCCAAGGTTGGATTAGTGTTTCCTTACCTTATTTGAGTCTAGGGCTGAGATTTGAAAGGGTTTGGTTCACTATTGAAGAAACCACTATTGGAGGTTGAAGAACCTTGAAGAAGACACAAGTGAGTTTTGAAATCTGGAGTTTTGGCAAGGAATCAAGTGCTAAAAAGTATTGGGCATTGTTCCTTATATCAAGGAGAGCTTGTATCTCGATTTTCAGGAATTCCGAGCTAATAATCTAGAGGGTTAATTTTTGGGTCTTCATAGTGTTTTTGAAGTTCTTGAAGAGCATTCAAACCTTCAAAGAGAACAACATTCAAAAAGGAAGGGTTTGATTGTAAAAAGGAAGAAAGAGAAAGTGTAAAAGTGTTTGTACAAAGGGAATTTACCAAAAAGGGTAAATACTAAAGGACAAGGGCAGAGGGGGACCACAAAGGTTCAATTTTTGGAGTTTTGCAGGTGCATCTTTAGGACATTGGGCGTGCCCCGACTTGGATCGCCCTATCCACTCAGCGCCTCCCCCTTTGGGCAGTTAGGTTACTGAGTTGGCCTTGTTTTGGCTGGAGCTACTGGAAAATTCGACAGACTCAGCCTGGTTCGCCGAGTCCAATCGGCGCTCGGCCGAATTGCCACCCAGATCGCCAACCTGCCTCTTTCTCCTACAAAGTTTGGCGAACCCATCTTCAAGCTGGCGAGCTAAACTGCACTTTTAGCGAAGAAAATAGGTGGTTTGGTGATCGGAAACTCATTTTATGACCTTAATCTCAAGTTCTAATTCCTAGTTTCTTTTCTTTTGATTCTAGTTTGTTGTCAAGAATCCTAAACTAATTTTCAACTCGTAATTGACCTACTTGTTGACTATTGGTTCTTGAGTTCACTTCTTTGTTAGTACTTTTATTTTTCGTGCCTTTTTTCATTTTACTTCGTTGTTAACTTCTTGATTCAAATCCATTTTACTTTAATCGAGTTGTCTGTCTTTTCTTTAAACAAAAATCCATTCCGGCCAAGAGTAGAGTTGACTCTTTTTTTATCAACCGAGTATAAGCAATCTTCAATATTAGCCGCGCCAATTTGAGAGGCAATCAAAGGTGTGTAAACACGAGTGATTTTGAGTTCATTTTACTAACGCTAACGTTGTTTGTTGTTTTATGAGTTGTCGTTCTTGTAGGTACAAATGAGTTATAAGAAAGCATGTCCTCAATAGCCTCGGACCCATGTGATTATGATATGGGAGAATATGATTGTAATGATGGGGGCTATGGATGTGAGTATGATGATGATTATGGAGGCTATGATGATGGCCATGATCAAGAACCGAATGTGAATGAGAGCTACTATTCTAGAAGAGAATATGAGGAAAATAGTGAACATAGCTCTTACATTGAAGATGGAGAAGAAGAAGAACCTTGTGGTAGCTCCTATGGTGATGAGGGAGCATGTGAGAGATCTTACTCCAACTCTGAAAGTGAAGATAGTTCCTATGATGATGCCGGAACATGTTACACTTCCCACTCCCAGGATGAAGGTGAGGTGAGGTATAATACTCTCTTATATAAGAATTATGAGGAGCATGCCCCTAAGGCTTGTGAAGATTCGTATTCTTTTTCTTATGGTAATCCTTACCCTAGTCGAAGTAGTGTGTATGGTTACACTAGCTCAAGTCAAAATCATCTGATGGAAAGAAGAGAGTAGTCAATTCTAATGTCTAAGGATACCATATCCTATACTTCTCATGTTAATGCACACATGTCTGAACATAGGAACCAAGGTAGATACGAGGGATGTGTCAAGGGTCTCGGTACCAAAAGGGTTAGTTTTCCTATTTTCAAAAGAAGGCGTAATCCCGAGGTGTATCTTGATTGGGAGTGGCAATGTGAGTGAACTTTCCAAAACTATGATTTGAGAGGTAAAGAGCGACCCATGTACGCCCGTCTACACTTAAAAGGTCTTGCATTGGGTTGGTGGAATCAAGCGGGAAAGCTCCAAACACTCAATGGAAATACCCACCCATTGACATGGGGAGAATTGAAAGGGCTTATAAGGTTCAAGTATGTGCCAAAGGGGTACACAAAGCTATATAATGTCGATCCAAGAAGACAAGTTCTTAGGACAAAGGTTGACATTTGAGGGGTTTGCGACTTGATCTTGTCCTCGATGATGGGTACAATCAAAACTACATCACTCCATCTATGGTAGCCTACTTGGGACTACCTCGACTATCCAGGTGTTATCCATACACCATGGAGGGATGTAAGGTTACCGAAGGGGTAAAGGTCTATTTCACACGTGGTGAATACTATGAAGAGGTTTGGTGTGATATAATTCCTACGGACTTTTGTCACTTATGTTTGGGAGCCAATTGGTTTAACGAACATAGGGTCCCAAACGAGCAGAAATGGTCCAAGTATGTTGTGGATCAATGGGGAACACATCTATTTCCTCTTCCTAAGGTGAAAAATGAGAGACAAAAGATTGAGAGGAGTAAGTGAGAGCAAGGTGGTAGCCTTAGAGTGGAAAAATGATACGTTGAGTGTAGTGAAGTGAGAGGGTTGCCACAATCTCAATCTAACCTTTTTGTTCATCCTTCACTTGGTAAGGATTCTTATGTAGGTACAAGCTTTATGAATGGAGGAACACGAGTTCCCAACAAAGAACCTACAATCAAAGGTGTGATGGATACACTTGTGGGATATCCCAACATTCCTACGGGAGTGTCATTCCAAGGTAAAAAAGATCTTTCGTGTGGGCGTCAAGGTATAATAGCCAAACTTAACACTGTTACCATTGCAAATGAACAAAGTGTAAATGATAGTTTGTCTTTAAGTGAGCCTAATGTTTCTTTACTATGTGTTGATAATGTACATGTTGAGAGTGTGGATACGCTAGCTGATCCTATTGATGACCGAATTAATTCTTCTAGTAAGATCGATTTGTGTCCACCTAATGTTGACACCCGTGCTTTGAATGATAGTTCATTATCTTGTGATAAGTATGTTGATCAACCTGCTTGTGAGTGTAGTTCACTAATTGAAGGTTCTTGTGATGTGATTAATGAACCTCAATTTGGTGATCCTAATGATAATGTTGATCATTTGAATAGGAGTGACTCTTTGAGCATATCTTTTGTGGAAGACCTGATTGCTTGCTTTGCTCATAGAGATCATGTGCTTGAAAAATGCTTCGAAAAATGATATGTGCCTTTTTTAGGGTGACTTGCATGGTTTAATTCTCCCATGGTAGTTGATCATTCCCTCTTTAAGTACAATGTCTTATTTGAAGATGATGAAATCACTCCTAGTGATGTACCTAGTGGTGTGAAACATGAGAGTAGTGTAGTTCTTGATAGTTATACTTCTTATAGTAACCCACTATGGTGTGAAGCTTTTCCTCTCAAAGATGGAAATTTCATCTTGGAAGATGAGAGTACTCTTGTGGGGAAGAAATGTGATGAGGAGGAATGTGGTGTTTGTTTTCCCATTACCTTTGCTTCTTCTTGGTGTGTTTCAATTCTTAATGGTATGACCAATGATTTTGAGCCTATTCGTAGTCATACCTATGAAAACACTCTAGAGGAAGTTGATTTGCGAGACACCTTTATCTATTACTTGGTTACATATGATGATGCTCATGCTTTTGAGTGGAGTATGTTGTTCGAAGGTAAGGGTGCCAATCGGGTAAAAGGGGAAGTACTTAATCCAAGTTCATGGATTTCCTTCCCATTTGACCCCAGTAGAAATTTGCATTGTGGCACTTGTGTAGTGATGCTCGGTCTAGATGACAAGTATCATATGCTGCTTGACATAAGGGAGGCCTTGTGCTTGTTTGAATGTGGAACTAATGATGGCTTACATATGAGGTTGTTTAAGTGTATGGGTTCCTTCGCTCTACTCCTTTGTCAAAGTTTATTAAATAGCCAAGTATCTATTACCTTAATGGGTTACAAACCCTTTGTTGATATTTTTTATGCTTGGTTAAATGTTAAATTTGTGCATCATTGGCATGGTGATGAAATTGTTATTGCTAACGCTAACCCTCATGCCATAAGGATCTTGTTCTTGTTTGCTTCCCCTATGGTTTAACAAGGTTTGGATTCAAGGATGAATCATTTTCAAGAAGGGGAGAATGATGCAATCCAGATTGCCTCAAAGCTATCCACTCACGAACTTCAACGTATTGATAGATTGTTCACAAGGATGGAGGCTTTTGGACTTATATTGGTGGTAAACAAAGGTTCACATGCATGGAAGATTTCTTGGGGAAGTGAACGAAAGAAAGTGGCCAACATTGCCACTTTGGCGACCAGGAGAACCATTGGCGCATCGCCAAGTGGATTGGGCAATGACCCCGGACCACCGTTAGTTCCAGTAGCTCCCAGCCAATGCAAGGAGCAGAATCCATCACCAAACCCCATGGGAGGATCGCCAAGTGGGTTGGGTGAGCTCGACTTAGCTCGCCCAATGGACATTTCTGGTCACTTTTGGGCCCTTCTATGTAATAAACTCCTAAAATTATAAATAAGCATTTAAGGGTTCATTTTAGGGTAGATTTGTTTGAATATTAATGATGAAAACAGAAAACTCATGTTTGAGTATTGAGAGGTTGGTTAAGCTTTTGTTGATTGTTGTTTAGAAATGTCGGTTGCTTGGGATATCGATTCCCTTGAGGTAGCCGTAAGAGTTAGGTGCTATAGTTGGATTAACGAATGAAGCTCTTAGGGTTTAATATACCATTTGGTTGCTTTTTGTTTCCTCTTGTGTGTCTATCTATCTATCTTTACTTTCTTTTATTTGTGATTTCTGTATTGTATTGTGATTCCCCTTGTGAGAATTACATCAGCAAGTAGGACAACCCTTTTCTGTGTGGGAGACACCGGGGATCATGTTATAGCTCACATGGTCATTATGTCGGTTAAGGCTCAATCCTACAATAATAATGAACCAAGGTTATTTCAAGGAAGTATCGTAAGTATGTTTTAACATGATGTTCATTTGCATCTATCACTGTTTTATGACTTATGGTTTCTAACTCTTAAAATACATGATTTAGCTTGATCATTGCATACTTGTGAAATGGTCTTTTTTAGTATTATTTAAATATTTTATGCATGGCTATCATACTTGGTACATTGTTTTGTACTATCACATACTCTTGCCTATATTTCACCAAATGTAGAGTCCGACGTTAGGTTTCAGAGTTTCGTGGCTAGAGGTTGAGTTGAGATATTTTTCGAGCGTTGGTGAGTCCTCATGCTTCGAGGATGGAGTTTTCATTATTTAGTTCCTTTTCATGTATTTCTCTTTTGAACATGATGTATGGGCTAGGCCCAATTTCATTCTATTGTATTAGATGACTATGATGAGATAAATGTTTTAGACTTCCGCTTTTATTTTATAAAATTTTTGGACTTGAAATATTGTATTTACTCCTCATTGTTCTATTTCTTATGTTATGAATGCTAAGTGGCTTGTATGGGGCCTCTCGGGGTCCTATACGCCATGTTACATCTAGGGTGTACCTCTGGGTCATGACAAATTTGGTAATCAGAGCACAAGGTTTAGAATGGCCCTAGGATGTCTCATAAGCCACGTCTAGTAGAGTCTTGTTCATGAGTGTGAAGCGCGCCACATTTATGAATAAGAGGCTATAATATGTTTAGGAAACTTCACTTCTTTCATTATTCTAAGGTCGTCTGATAGAGCGCAACTCTAGGTGTCTTTCTCTCCTAACCCTTATTTATGCTTTTCAAATATGCCTCCACGAAGGAATCCCGTGAAAAGGAATATGAATGTTCATCAGAATGTGAGATAAAAGGTTCCCCAAGTGCCGATCAACCCTTTGGACGAGCAAGTGACTAATGATGAGTTTCGAGCCGCATTTCATGCATTGGCCCAAACTATGATAGCTCAAGCAAATAGGGAAGTTGTGGCTCCCGTAAACCCAAATGTAGGTACGGTGACAACTAGAGTGAGGGACTTCATTAGAATGAATCCTCCGGAATTTCATGGGTCTAATATTGAGAAGGTCCTCAATAGTTCATTGATGAGGTATATAAGGTGTTGATGATTATGGGAGTGACGCCAGTGGAAAAGGCGGAATTGTACGCTTATCAACTTAAGGTTGTTGTTCAAGTTTGGTTCAACTAATGGAAATAAGTGAGGGCGGTAGATGAGGGTCCTCTTGATTGGGAAAAATTAAAGGTTGCTTTCCTTGATAGGTTATTTCCCCTTGAGATGAGAGATGAAAAGGTACTTGAGTTCATTAACCTTCGCCAGGGAGATATGAGTGTGAAGGATTACGCTTTGAAATTCACACAATTGTCTAAATATGCTCCAACTATTGTTGCCGATCCAAGGACAATGATGGGTAAGTTTGTGTTGGGTGCTTTCGACTTAGTGGTCAAAGAATGCCTAACCACCGTGCTTGTTAAAGAGATGGATGTTTCCCAGTTGATGATACATGCACAACAAATAGAAAAAGAAAAGCTTAAGGAGAAAACTAGGGATTCAAAGAGGGCAAGAATGAAGGATGGTGAGTCTTCACATTCAAGGTCCGATGGAGGTAATAATTTTCAAGGTAATGGTGGTAGTAACCAAATGTGGCCCGAGTGTAGGGAGTGTGGGAGAAGACATAAGGGTGAGTGTCTAGCCGGTTCTAATGCTTGCTTTGGTTGTGGAAAGAGTGGTCACAAGAAAAGAGATTGCCCAATTCTTACTTCTAAGGGAAGGGGTGGTAGGAAAGATCAAAATCTACAAGTTCATGAGGGTTCCACAGATGCGGTAATTGGTAAGTTAAGATCTTTTAGCTTGTGGTTATGTATTGCTTGATATTGAGTGTTTTCGTTGGATATGGCAAGACTCCATGTATGGTGATTGTGTTTGGAGTAGTCCTTAAAATCTTTGTGGAAACTTCTTAAGTGTTTACTTGTATTAATGGTTTAGTGATTGTTAAGACGTTGGTGTTATGTTTGGGTCGAGGGAGATGGATTTTGAAAAGACTAGTGGGGTTTGCTCCTAAGGGGGAGATAATGTGCTTCATGGTTGGTACGTGAGTAGAATTATGTTGATTTTGGAAGAGTTCCTTGTTATGGATTGGTGGGTGAGAGTTCGAGGGCGATGAGATGTCTTAGTATCCCTATCTTTGAGTCTAGCTTGAGGTCCTAGCTCCTTATGGTTCACTCTTTAGGACTCATGTATCTTAGTCCTTCTCATTTTTCCTTCTGCATGCATGCTCATGGAAAATTTGATTTTTCAAAAATATGATTTATCTTACTTGATTGCTTCATGATTATGTGCATTTGAGTATGAGTTGCATATAGACCTTATGAAAAGATGTTTTGAATATGCTTTAGCTTGGAGATGAAGTTTCCTCCTCGGATATGTGCATTTATGTGATTGCATTCATGTTGGGTTGCTAGGTCTAGTTCCTATCTTCCTTATGATGTTTAGAATATGTTTTAACTTGGAGTCGATGTTCCTCCTTGGTTATGTGCATTTAGATGAAGTTGCATGGTAGGTGGGGGTAGTTAGTTCCTCTCCTACTCTTTTAGAACCAGTTTGAATCGCATTCAAGGACGAATGATACTAAGGTAGAGATATTGTAACACCCCGTATTTGAAAAAGGGTAATGAAACAAATTTCCAGAAGTTGCAGGTGCAACCCATGCCGACCACCCACGGCCTGTGGAATGGACCACAGACCGTAGGTGTGGTCCGTGGATGGGCCCCCCTTGGCAGACTAGAAAGGCCAGAACCACGGCCTGACCAATTGACCGTTGGTTAGACCACGGTCCGTGGTTAGGGCCCATGATTCGATGGGCCAAATTCAACTCTCTCATGACCAATTATGGTCCACCAAGACGGGCCATAGGTCAGACCACGGTCCGTCGACTGGGGTTCATTGGTGGTCAGCTGACAGTTATTTTCAGGGGCAGTTGGGTCTTTTACTAATTAATTAGTTCCTATTTTCAAAGTTAGAACCCTCCAATTGAGTTAGGGTTTTCTTCAATTGTCATGGGTTCTTATGATTATTGATTTAAATGATTGAATTATGATCTCTTATGTATGAATTGATGAAATACTATGGTTTTATGATGTTTTCCCCTATGAACCCATGTAATCCCCATGTTTTCAAGTTATGAATCATATGATGTGGGATTTTGATCTTAAAGGAAGATTTTTATGAAATTAAGCATGTATTGTTAGATTTACATGAAATTATGATGAAATCCATATCTAACCCATGTTTCCTAAGTATTTATGATTGAAAGTAGGTTTTGAACCTCATGAGGTAAATTATGGACTTATGCATTTTCTTATGTAATCTATGCAAATGTTTTAAGAGTGCTTTGAGAGTAAAGTACCAATGATGTTGTTGAAAGGATATTCTCATAAACACATACTAGCATGATATGAAAGGTTTTGTCACATAGAAAGGGTTCTTAGGTTGAAAGGCTTTCTAACCTAATTGAATGAAAGAGTAAGAGCTATCTTAATGAAACTAGCTTGGATTGGTTATCCTAGGATACCTTTCCATGGTTAATGAGAATAAGTAAGAACATACTACTCCGTGGTAATTATGCTTCGCACCGAGAGGATATTGAGATGGAAGCTCTTCCAAGTTGAGGTCGGGTTTCTAGTAGCAATCTCCTTATCCCTTACCTATGTGCCCCCATATGATGATTGTCTAGATAGACATTAGCTAGTGGATCCACTTTAGCTCAAATTCATGGTTCTATGTTGGCAAGTAGGACAATCCTTTTCGGTGTGGGAGACACCGGGGGATCATGTTATAGCTCACATGGTCTTTATGTCGGTTAAGGCTCATTCCCACAATAATAATGAACCAAGGTTATTTCACGGAAGTATCATAAGTATCTTTTAACATGATGTTCACTTGCATTGATCACAGTTTTATGACTTATGACTTCTAACTCTCAAAAATATATATTTTAGCTTGATCATTGCATATTTATGAAAATGTCCCTTTGTAGCTTGATTTAAATGTTTTATGCATGGCTATCATACTTGGTACATTATTTTTGTACTAACGCATACTCTTGCCTACATTTCCCCAAATGTAGGGTTTGACAGTCAGGTTTCTGAGTTTTGTGGCTAGAGGTTGAGTGGAGATATTTCCCGATCTTTGGTGAGCCCTCATGCTTCGAGGACGGAATTTTCATTGTTTAGTTCCTTTTCATGTATTTCTCTTTTGAACATGATGTATGGGCTAGGCCCAAATTCATTCTATTGTATTAGATGACTATGATGAGACAAGTGTTTTAGACTTCCACTTTTCTTTTATAAAATATTTTGGACTTGAAATGTTGTCTTTACTCTTAATTGTTCTATTAATTATGTTATGAATGCTTAGTGGATTGTATGGGGCCTCTCGGGGTCCTATACGCCATGTTACATCTATGGTGTACCCATGGATCGTGACAAATCCAAACCTCAAAATTGTATCTCCAATGTAAGATAGGATCATGTTATTGATTCGAGCGACTCTTGAAAAAGCCCCTAGTAAGGGTTCAAAGATTGGATCTACTAGTTAAATTTGTTATTTACCCTGACAAAGTATAGAATGGCTTTGGGAACATGGACAAGATGTTGTACCATCATGAGGCTCACCTAATGCTTGTGGTTAGTGAAATTCTCCAAGAAAAGTTATTTTTTTCCCAGTATTTGCTATTATTACATATTTTCAATTGTAAAGTTTGTTGTTAAAGTACACATCTATGCCTTACTATTTAGTTGGCTTTGTTATCTTCAGATTTACTCTACACATCTATGCCTTACTATTTAGTTGGCTTTGTTATCTTCAGATTTACTCTTTCAGCTCATTACTTTTCAAATGTAGTTAGTAATTTCATTCAACTATTTTACATACTATATATTCTATGTACTGACGTCATTCGGTAATACATTATTTTATAATGCAGATTCAAGTATTCAATATCGATAACAAACGTGTCATTAGGTTCTCCTTTTCATCCATCGTTAGGGAACCTCCTTGATTTCAGTGGGCTCTAGTCCATCTAGAGTTTTAGTAGTTAACAAATATTGCTAGTAAAGTATTCACGTAACCGGGGATCTTATCCCAACACCTATCATTAATACATTAGAGGCTTCATACACGAATCAACTGAGTTATAGTCTCAATTGTTCTACAAACAACAATATTATTTACAAAGTTATTGAGTAGTTAACTAAACAAATTACATATTCATATTCTTAAAGCATCCTCACGGTGTTATAATATTTAGTTAGTAGCATTTCAGATCAAGAATTTGTTTGGGCCATATTCAGAGTGTATGACATAAAAATTGAGTGGTATAATTTTGATTTTTTGATGCTCCGAACTCTTGAGACATGACTAATCTTTAAATAAAAATAATGAAAGAGAGAAAATTTGAAGATGACCTAAGGCAAAAATTAGAATTCTGCCTTAGTTTTAAAAACTCATATGACACACTAATTTAGTGCACTATTAAAGTCCAAATTCCTTAATGAATTTAACGATGGAGACATTTATGTAGTTCATATAACGCACTATTTTAGTACGTTACATATAATTTTTGTCAACATTTTCTTTTTACAAATTATTTGAAATAACTCATTTCAAACAATTTTTAATTTATCTCCATCATTAATCTTTGAGATAAGTATCAAAAATACACTTAGACTATACCCCATTTTTTAGTTTTGTACCTAATTATTGAGAGTGTGAGTTTGATACCTAAACTATCACTTATTAGTTTGAGAAACATCTCATGGTGTGTGGTATATACTCTCTCTTTTATTTGATAAAGTCTTGCCACATGGCAGTTCACCCATTGAAAAAATTAAATAAATTATTAATATTAGTTAAAAGTTAAAGATTAAATCATTGCCACCCATAAAAAATATTTTTTTAAACAAAAATAAATTTTAAATTTTTTTCACCCCACTCCACCACCTCCTCCACCCGTACCTCCTTCCTAACCCCCCCCCCCCCCAAAAAAAGAATAAGAAAAAAAAAACTCCCACTCCTTTTCTAAATAATTGATATTATTTTTTTTTTAAAAAGAAAAGATTCTAGCCCCACCCCATCTAACTCTCCACTCCTAATTTATTTTTTATCTTTTTTTTTTATTTTTTTTCTCATTTTTGTTAGATAAA
>JAJOOF010017416.1:0-24844 GCA_029582545.1 Solanum lignicaule | reverse complement strand
GCTAGGAGTTATGACTGCTCAAAGTTGGCCAAAAACTCACTGATTTCCACACTTGGCCGAATTTCCAGATTCTGAATTTTTTTCCAAAAATGACTACTTCCAATTTCAAGCTTCTTCATATTCATTTTAAATTGTCGGATGTTACAGCCTTAATGGCTAATGTATGAAAGTCCTCTAAATATATAAATGTGTCCTAAATGTCTCTCATGAAGAATGTTGGCTCCTAAATGCTTAGAATGTGAAGATGCATGCTATATTTGACTTGTATTATGAATGTTGACTTATTGATATTATGTTGAAATAGAAAGGTCTTTATCTATGGTAGCCTTGTGGAACACTTAGGTGTGTATGAAGAGGTTGTATGGGCGGCCACTTCATGTCTCACTTAGGTGTGTCTTAGGGTAACTTTAGATAGAGGTTCTAAGATGATGAAATGACTTACTTGACGAATATGTTTATGTGTTGTATGTTGGTACTAGTTGAACATGTCTATAATGTGGGTATTGTCTTATATGTGGATGATGACTTATAATATGTCTTTTATACTTGTATTTCATGAAGTTTTACCAAATGGCATCAAAGCATGACTCTTCAATAAATGTCCCTTTTTGCATGACTTCCATACTTAGTACTTAATTGTGCTAACCCCATTTCTTCCCCTTTTGACTAAAGTGTAGGGATTGGAGATGTTGGCGTTCTATGGTTGATGGATAGGTTTCTAAGGTGCTTGAAGATGAAAACTTGGTGAGTCCTCATAGATTCGAGGACAAAACCCAACGTGTTCCTTTTATGTCTTTTAGTATTGTTTTAAGTTTTGTATGGGCTTAGTCCCAATGTTGTATTCAAGTATTAGATGGTTTGAGACATATTGTGTAAAGTCTAGAAAGTATTCCGCTTGCTTTTTAAAGAAAATGTCTTCGATTGTAAAGAAAGTTTTTAGTTCTTCTCTATTTTCAAGTATCTTATGCAATGAATGAGCTATGAGGCTTGTATTAGACCCCTTCGGGGTCGAGTACGCCGTGTTACGACTAGGGGGTACTCTCGGGTCGTGACAACTATAGAGTTGAGTTCTATGACCATTTCAATCAAATAAACGATATGGTACCCAAGGCAGTCGAACATCTCAAATCAATTGGATTTCATAGATGGAGCATGGCATTTCGCCCGAGAAATAGATACAATAATATATATTGAGTATCTTGTTTGATTTTATTATAATTATATATCATATTCATTTATTTTTTGTATTGGTAAAATATTAGACGTCAAACATTGCTGAAATCGTGAATGTAATGTTTGAAGTTGAAAGAGAATTTTATATATCGTCACTTTATTTGACGAAATAAATATAAGATTTGAAAATTATTTCACGAGAGATGTATGGAGGTTGTCAACTCAGGAAACAAACTTGTTTCTTCAATGGAAAAACAAATATCAAAGTACATCAATTTAGGAAATAAATAAGTGTTCAATATGTAAAAATAATGGCCACAAGAGAACTACATACCCGGTTCAAAATGTTCCATAATTATTGTAATAGTGAAATAGCTTTATTGTTTACTTAGTTATGAATTTGATAATTTTAATTTATTTTTGTTGATTATGTATGTTCATATTTATTATATAAAATATATTAGTTATACTCATCGATTGCAATAGATAACCCATTTGTTGAAAATACTCAAATAAATATGATCATCTGTTGCAACAAATATAGAAATATGTTATAGCAAATGTCTAATATGTATTATTTGTTGCAATAGATGATCCATCCGTTGAAAATAATCAAGTATATATGCCTATTTGTTGCAACGGATGATTTATTTGTTGCAGTCGATGATTCACATGTTGCAACAAATGAACATCAGTTGCAACATATGAGCATATATGCTTGATCATTTTCAATCGACTCTATATATATATATATATATATGTTTAAGATGAAATGCTTCATTAGTCCATGATTAGTGATAAATAAAGTTATTTAATTATAATTGCATTTGGATTATTAAGTTTAGTTACAGTTTCAACGCATTATGGAGTAATTACATGATCAACTAATTGTATTTATCTTAAATAAAGTGATAAATTGATTAATTTGATATGAAATACTTCATTAACCCATAATTAGTGATAAATAAGGTTATATCATTATAAATGTCTTTCAATTTATAAGTTCAATTACAATTACAATCTTTATGCATTATAGAGTAATTACATGATCAACTAATTGTATTTGTCTTAAATAAATTGATTAATTTGATATGAAATGCTTCATTAATTCATAGTTAGTGATAAATAAAGTTATTTAATTATAATTACCTTTCAATTAATAAGTTTAATTACAATCTCAATGCATTATAGAGTAATTACATGATCAACTAATTGTATTTGTCTTAAATAAAGTGATCAACTGATTAATTTGATATAAAATGCTTAATTAATTCATAATTAGTGATAAATAAAGTTATTTAATTATAATTATCTTTCAATTAATAAGTTCAATTATAATCTCAATGCATTATAGAGTAATTACATGATCAACTAACTGTATTTGTCTTAAATAAAGTGATCAATTGATTAATTTGATATGAAATACTTCATTAATTCATAATTAGTGATATTTAAAGTTATTTTAATTATAATTACCTTTCAATTGATAAGTTTAATTACAATCTCAATGCATTATAGAGTAATTGCATGATCAACTAACTGTATTTGTCTTAAAAAAAGTTAATTCATAATTAGTGATATTTAAAGTTGTTTAATTATAATTATTCAATTAATAAGTTCAATTACAATCTCAATGCATTATAGAGTAACTACATGATCAACTAACTATATTTGTCTTAAATAAAGTGATCAATTGATTAATTTGATATGAAATACTTCATTAATCCATAATTAGTGATATATAAAGTTATTTAATTATAATTACCTTTCAATTAATAAGTTCAATTAAAATCTCAATGCAGTATAGAGTAATCACATGATCAATTAACTATAACCTATTGCAACAGATTATAACCTGCTGCAACATATGTGTATATTTTCTTAATTAATTCGAATAGATGAGTCATCCGTTGCAACAAGTTATAATCAATTGCAATAAATGTTGATTGTTTTCGATATATATGTCATCTGTTGCAACAAGTAACCCATAAACTATTGCAATAGATCATAACTTGTTGCAAGAGATGAGCATACACAAAATATTGTCATCAACAATTAAACATGATTAACAAAATATAACAAGTGTTCATGAATTACAATCCATATTAGATTCTTCGACTTACAAAATAGAATTCATGATAAAATAACTGAACATCTATTAAATATATAATATTCTCATAAGCAATTACAAACTATGATAAGTGTTCATGAATTACAATCCATGTCAGGTTCTTCAACTTACAAAATAGAATTCATGATAAAATAATTAAAATTCTATTAAATATAAAATGTTGTCTCTTTTTCTATTTTTCTCCTCTTAATCTTCAATAGTATGAACGGCTCTGGAATTTTTCTCGATGGAACAACACATCTCTTAGATATTAATTCCTTAACAAGACTAGTAAGAGCATCAAAAGACTTCTTCACATCTTCACCAATAGATATTAACTGAGCATTTTTGTTCTTGCATTCTTCATATTTACATGCAGAACATGAGCTAGAAGAAGGAGCAAAAGATGTGGTATGCCCACTGAAAAGGGTGAATCCACCATATATACAACCGACATCATTAAGATGGTCACCACCACTTTTAGCACCAGCATCACCAATATCAATATCAACATCAACACCAACACCAACATCAACATCAACATCAACATCAACACCAACATCATCAGCATCACAAAAAAATAGTTGGTGCCTCTCTTTTGATGACTATTGCTCCAGATAATTCTCTTTTTATCAGATCCACTGTAGGATCTGATTTTGTGTCAATGATTCCTAGAGTTAAAAAGAATGACATTTACAACTCTTGCTCTATGGGGACAAGTCAGGGATGCACAATCTATAAAAAAAGTAGTTTATATTTAAACTAATTCATAAATTATAATAGATAATATACTTACAGTAATATTTACCTATATGTTGTACTTCCAACAAATGACCCATCTATTGCAATAGATGGACCATCTATTGCAATAGATGGACCATCTATTGGAAGAAAGCAAAACAATAGCAAACAACTAAATTATCTTCCAACAGATGACCCATCTGTTGCAACAGATGAATCATCTGTTCGAAGAGAGCAAAACAATACCAAATATTAAATTTTTCTTCCAACAGATTATCCATCTGTTGCAGCAGATGGTGATTTGTTGGAAGCAAGTAAAATAGAAGCAAATAATTAAGTTTTCTTCTAACAGATGACCTATAAGTTGCAATGGATAGGTCATCTATTTGAAGAAATCAAAATAGTATCAAATATTAAGTTTTCTTCAAATAATTCATCCATCTATTGCAATTGATGGGTCATCTGTTGGTCGAAAGCGAAACAGTAGTAAACTCTTATGTTTTCTTCTAACAGACGACCCATCTATTGCAATAGACGACCCATATATTGCAATAGATGACTCATCTATTGTAACAGATGAGTCATCTACTGTAATATATGGGTCATCTATTGAAAGAAAATTAAACGAAAGAAAAATAGATAATCAATTAATTTAAGTAGAGATTATTCTATAGAAGAATTACTATATCACGAGGAGGATTGAAGAGATCCACATAATCCATTTTTGCGTTATTCTTGGCAGACAACAACCTAAGAATCCTTGGTTGAGAAATCTCTTTCAAGTAATGTCATGACCCAGACCGTCGTGATTGGCACCCACACTAACCCTCCGGTGGGAGAACCACTACTACAACCCAAACACATCAACTAAACCAAACTAAAACATTTAAGTTACGGAAACAAGTTAAATACTAATGAAAGAAATAGAGTTTTCATAAACTTTAACAAAAGTCTAACAACTAAACAAATACGGAAGAAATGACCTAGAACCTGAAAGTCAATGTACCAAAACATCTAACAATGAACCAAGTCTAAACAAGAAGGGATACAACCCCAACTAATGTACTAATAACTAATAGAAATGTCTAAGTTTGAAATGTGGACATAGACGAAGGATAACTCATGGCAGCCCGGAAGAATTGACTCACCCTTGAATTCGAACGATTACTGATCTTCTAAGCGAGGTCTGTCAATAGTCGCTGGAAGATGCCCTGTACTCAACAAAAATAAGAGCAAGTGCAGGATCGGTACACAATCACAGTGTACTGGTAGGATCACGTGGCTATCCCACTAAGTGTAACATACATAAGTCAATACAACATTATAAACACATGCATATATCGAACATATACAATATTATCAACATTTATGAACAACGAACAACTTCACATTTCTCAAGATATACAATTATGACAAGTCATTGGTCCTCTCATGGAACCCAACCCAAATAGTTAGCATACCGGAACGTGGTACCCGATCCAATGTTTATGCTGGAACGTGGCAATCTATCCCATGATTATGCCGGAGCGTGGCAACCGATCCCAATTAGTTATGCCGGAACGTGGCAACCGATCCATTCAACACACCATAATCACAATCACAAGTACATTCTCAATAATCATACAATCAAGAAGTGATTCATGACATATAGTTATTCATCTATCTCATTTACAACAAGTGTGATCAATAATGCAACATTCATATACATACAAATATCATAAAGAAATAAGAACAAACATACATCACACAATCATAAAATCACAACCATCACCTACCTCGAAACAAGCTTGAAACCCTAAGAAACTTGATCCTTCCCTTTATGGATTCGTTCCGCTTGTTCTTGGTCTACAAATAATCATAATAACACGGGAATCAATAAACAATCACTAATTACCCGGATTACCAACAATTCTATGAACCCTAGATCAAACCCATGATCCCAATTATCCAAAATAGGGTTGTTTCCACCATAGAATCTAGATCAAAACCCTCCCCCATCGATAATTACCCATTCTATTACGTTCTACGGATCAAGAAACGGATTCGGGGAGTGAAAAACTTACCTTTAGCCTCAAGAATTGTGGAAAACTGTTAGGAGTCACCTGGGGTTCATTCTTTAGCTCTAAAAATAAAAAATACAAAAATAAGGTCGTTTAGGGGTTTATTTACGACTTTATGTTGCGTCGAACTCGCCACAGCGACCCCGCTAGAGCGACAAAAAGCACCGCCAGAGCGACAAAAAGCACCGCCAGAGCGGCTTGCACAAAACAATGAGCTATTTAAAGAATTCTAAAATCCCCATTTCACAACACACCTCTAACCCGCGATGCTCAGAAAATACCCTTCACGCTAAGATCGATTCTGGGAGTTCTACTTGCCCGAATTAAATTCCGTAAAGTTGTACAGATTCCTTAACAAGTTATCTAACCACTCATGTGACCAGAATTATAAAAAAAATCACCCGATTGTTACCAGATTTACTTACACGTTAAAGACTCTGATTTCGTCCAAATCTGGACTAGGTTGGGAAAATCCAAATACTATGAAAAAGTTTTTCGGGCCAAAAATTTCCCCCGTTGGGTTCTTTATAACGACAGAACCCGATCGTTACAATAGATACCAATTTACCCATTACTCGTCCACGAGTGATAGACTTAGGAAAAAGAGGCTAAAGAAATAATGAAGTAGTACCTGAATCGACGTACAATTGGGGATACTTGTCTCGCATGTCCCTTTCGGTTTCCCAAGTAGCTTCCTCAACTAGACGATGCTTCCATTGAACCTTCACGAACTTAATCTCTTTGGTCCTCAACTTGCATACGTCACGATCAAGAATTGCAATCGGTTCCTTCTCAAAGAAAAAAAAATTCTTTATGTGAGGGCATTTGAGTACCTTTGTTAAGCTTGAACTGACATTTGTAGTAATTATTGTGAACTTGAGAATCTTTGATAAGGGTGAGTCACAACTTAAATCTTTGAGTGCACAATTGATCCTTACATGAGTAGGTTGAGTCTTTTTGTGTGCATTCATGATCGAGTCTTGTGTAGCACTAACTTGAGGACAAGCAAAAGTTTAAGTTGGGGTGTTGATGAGTCCACATTTTGGACTCATTTAGGGCTTTATTTGGATAGATTTAGTGTCCTCAAATGCTTATTTTATGCCAATAACTTATGTAAAATCCTTGATTACCAAGTATTTGGATTTAGGAACAAAGCATGGACACTAATTGACAAAAATGAACAAGGCAGTTGAAATAACGAAGAAAAGAAGGCCTGTTGATCGCCTAATACATTGGGTGTATCGTCAAGTGGCTATTACCTTGCCTAAAGTTCCAGTGTGCCAAGCCCTAAAGGAGAAAATCAAAGCGGCGAGAGAATGGAGCAGTTAATGTGTCGTCGAAGGGTTCTGTGATGCAGTGATTGGATCGCCCAAAGTTACAGAACTTGAGGATGCTGAAGGACAAAACAAAAAGGCTACGGAACTGACCAAAGGGTGGATCATCGAGTTGATCGGCGATCCTGACTTACTGCGTTGAAAGGTCCTTCGCAACATATTTTTGGCAACTATAAATACATATTTGAATAATTAGTTTAGTATTAGTTTTCATAATATAGAGTTTTTATCAATTTTAGAGTTTGGAACTTTGAGTTTTGAAACAAACTTTTCCTTAGCTTTGAAGAATTGAAGTTTTCCATTTTTGAGAAATTGGAAGTGGGTCTTTGAGATTCTTCAAGTTGGACCTTTGTAAAGACGAAATTAGTCTTACCCAGTTGATGGAAACTCCATTGGGTAACGATTTTTATCTTTTTATGATGTCTAACTAAAACCCCAATTCTTGGGGTGTGATTATGTGATTATGGGTTGATTTTGCCAATAGGTATTGCTAATTATTAGTTTAAATGTTGTTTAGAAGTGATTTCATTTAGTAATTGTTGTTTAATTTAAAGGGTTGTAGCTGCAAATGTAATTCTACCTTCGTGTTTTTGGCTCGCTCGAGAGAGAGGTTTTAAAACCAAGATTACTGAATTGATGGCCTGTGGGTATTGGATTGTCACGGGTTCAGCTCAAGAGAGTGAATCCTAAATCCTTTTCCACACATTCAGCTTGAGAGAGTGAAAGGACTAAAGCGTACGCTGTTCTTAATTGTGTGCTTGTTGGTGGTCGAGAGAAACCAACTTGATTCGGGGTAAATTGTTCGAGAGAAAGTTTATCCCCACTAAAGTCTAGTTTATTCACTGATTTATAGCTATTCACTAACAATTGCAATTACCCATTTGTCTACCTTAGCCTATAACCCAATCACATCCTAATAACCCATCTCAATATTGTTATTTTCGTGTTATTTGTTGTTGTTGTAGCAGATAGTTAAAATCAAAACCCCTTTATTTGACATTCGTGTCACCCTTAATTTGAATTATGTTTTTATTAGATAATGTCTATTCCTATGATTGACTTGAACATATTCTTACTTTGCTATTGAATCTTAAACACGTACCACTACCTATGGGATTCGACCCCAACTCATTTAGTTGGGTTACATTACTAACCAACGATCATTGACGCTTAGAATTGGATGAAGTGTCTTGGAAACATTATTAATCACCTCCCATGTAGCACCCTACACTAGATGATTCCTCCATAAAACCTTCACGGAAGCTATATCCTTGTTTCTCAACCTCTTAACTTGTCGGTCTAGGATCTCTACCGTAACTTCCTCATATGAAAGACTTTCATCAACCCCCAACCCTTCTAAGGGAATAACGGATGCCGGCTCTCCAATACATTTCTTGAGCATAGATACATGAGACACCGGATAAAAATTTGGTATGGGCCCACGTACCAGGGACTAGGTTTTCCCTTTTTTCCAAACATCATCACACCTTTCATAGGTTAGATTTTTAGATAGACCTAATCATTAACCTCAAATTCTAGATCCCTTCTCCTCACATCGGCATAGGACTTTTGCCGACTTTGGGCCGTCCTCAACATCTCAATAATGAGTCAGACTTTCTCAATGGCCTCATAAACTAGTTCGGGGCCTATTAAGGTAACTTCCCCTACCTCAAACAAACTAACAAGAGACCTACATCTCCTACTATACAAGGCTTCAAAGGGAGCCATACCGATACTTGAGTGAATGCTATTACTGTAGGCAAACTATATTTATGGCAAGTGGTCATCCCAATTACCCTTGCAGTCAATTACACATGCCCTTAACATATCCTCTAATGTTTGGATGGTACGTTCCGCTTGCCCATCGGTTTGGGGATGAAAAGTCTTGCTAAGCTTAACCTTAGTGATAAGACCTTCTTGGAAGGACTTCCAAAAATGTGATGTAAATAGATCACCCAGTCGGAAATAATGGATAAGGGAACCCCATGCAACTTCACTATCTCTCTTATGTATAACTTGGCATAGTTTTCCGTCAAAAAAGAAACCTTGACAGGTATGAAGTGAGCCGATTTTTCATCCGATCTATAATGACCAAAATAGAATCATGTTCCCTTCGGGTGCAAGGCAAACCCACAGTAAAATCCATATTTATCTCTTCCTACTTCTAAGTGGGAATACCTATATCTTCGGATAAACCTCCTGGCCTTTGATGCTCAACCTTAACTTGTCGGAAATTTGGACACCTAGACACAAATCTCGAAATGTCCTTTTTCATCCTATTACACCAATAGACTTCCTGTAAGTCACGGTACATCGTTGCGACTCTCGGGTGAATAGAATACCAAAAACTATGGGCTTTTGATAAAATTTGCTCCCTCAAGGCATCCACATCCGGAACACATAACCGGCCTTGGTATCTAAGCACACCATCTCCCCCTTAGGAGAAAGCCTCAACGGATTTCTTGAGTACCCCATATTTCAATTCTACAAAAATAGGATCAAGGCCTTGCTTAGCCTTTACATCCATCACAAAGGAAGATTTGTACCCATTATGAATCATGACACCACCCTTGGTGGAATCCACTAGTTGAAAACCTAACCTGGCCAACCTATGAATATCACGAACCAACTTTTTATTACAATCATCAATATGTGCCATACTACCCACAAACAACCTACTAAGAGCATCTGCTACCACAATGACCTTGCCAGGGTGATAAAGAAAACTAATTGTCACGACCCGAGCCTACACCCCGGACGTAACACGGCGTACAAGACTCCAAAGTGCCTCATACAAGCCTCATAGCATTCATAACATAAGATAATCAAAATAGTGCGGAATTAAAACTTTTATCTAAATCCATACAATCGAAAAACTTCATTTAAAACATCGGAAGTCTATATGTCTCACATGGCCATCTAAACAATTTTTGAATCAAAACTAGTGTCACGACCCTTTCCAATGGGAAGTTTCGAAATAGTCTATTACAATAAAAGACGTGAACATCAAAGGTACTTGTCCTCGGATCCATGAGGACATACCACAAGTCTTGGAAGAACTCAATCCAAGCTTCAACTAGAGAACTTAACTCACTTGCCGGAACCTTCACTTTGTAGTAAAAATATAAGAACTATGGGTTAGCAAACAAAAATGTACTAAGTATGATGACCATGCAAAAATCATGCTTAAAAGGACATTTTGGTCAAAACCATGCATCATGCCAATTTCATTAGAACATCATGTACAATAGTATAAAAGGCATAAGATACAAGTATAATCATCATATAAGTCATTTCATCACCGTAAAGGATTCACCTTAAGAAACCTAAGCTATACTTTGTGCAATGTATGGATAGCGTCCCATACCACCATCCACACTAAGTACCACTTTGAGGCCACCAAAAGAGAACTTACCATTCTTCCTTTTCACCTTTAGACAATACTCATACATAAGGAACACATTCATTTCATAAGTCATGACAAAGAAATAACTCATAATACAACCCAAGTATAGCATGCGTCATTACATTAGGCATTTAAGTCAACATTATTCATTAGCTTCATTAAGAGCACATTCATTATTAGTCATTAAGACATTAGAGAACTCAGTATAGCTCTCTCAAAGCCTACTCGTGCAATGCATGGATGGCATCCCATACTATTACCCAAAATTCATAGAACATCTCAAGAAACCATAATGCATATCTCACATGATAGGCATAAGCGTTTAACCGACATAGACCATGAGAGCAAAACAAGGAATCCGGTGTCATATAACCGTGTCATATAACCGTACACTGAAGGAAGGTGTTCTACTTGCCTAAGGTAGAACTAAGTGTATTTTCGCTTAGGTGGATCCACTGGTTATCCTATGTGGGCACATAGTTATGGGATAAGAAAAATGTTCATTGAAACCCGGCCTAACATTAGGAGAACTTCCGTCTTACCATATCCTCTCGTTACTTAGCCTCCATTCCCATAGAGTAGTTCATTTTCGTTAACATTATTATACTTAAGAGGGCTACAACCATTAAGCCTACCGACTCAAGGTACATTTACACATGAAAGGGCCACCACCATTAGGTCTACTGATTCAAGGTACATTAAGAGGATAGCTCATTGAATCCTCAAGAAAGGACCACCAACATTAGGTCTACTGATTCAAGGTTCATCATTATCATTTATGGAAGGGTGTCATAAGCTTACCGATCCCATGGTTCATTATCAACATGCATGGAAGGGTGCCATTATCCTACCAATCCAAGATGCATCAATTAACATTGCTTTCATTTACACAAGAAAAGGATGCCTACGCCTACCAATTTGAGGTGTACATTACATTGAATAAAACCCTTCACATTCCATCATAATCATTGATAAGTATCAAATTAAGAAATAGCTTTTCAATAATAACACAATTAAATTCAATACATGATCTCATTACCTTCATTGAATTCACCTTCATATACATACATCATAATCGTACTTCAATTCATTATACTTTGCCCTTCAAGGCCATGAATGACAAGTCACCAACCCACCAATAATCTACTATAATTTACACATGAATAATGAAGTATTTCAATAAACTAAATCAACTTAGACATATTCTATTCACATGCTTTCATAATCAACAAACCCACTTCATGAAGGCACAATTTAGGAATTGAGGAAATTCATGGGTCCTTGGAGTATTTTCATCATAAATCATCAACTAAACACTAATTCATTCATAAACTATCATTAAACCACCTTTGAAAACGTTTGGAGAAGGAACCCATGATTTAGAGTAAAACCCTAGGTTTTTGAGAAACTTGAAAACTTTGAAATCTAACTTTGAATGGACACTATGGGTGAAAGCTACCCATAGATGAAGGATCACTATACCTTAATGGAGTTTTCCCCTAAATTTGAGAAGAAACACTTTGAATCTTCAAGCCCTAGCCTCCTCTTCTTCTTCTTCAATGGAGGTTTTTCGAGAGAGAAATTTTGGAGAAGATGAATTCTTTTGGGTGTTTGGGAATAATGAAGTAAAATAGGTGTTTAATGACTGAAAACTATTTATGTAAGTGAAATAAAACAATTTAAAATGACCCCATTAATTAACTAATTGATTTGGAAACTACCAAGTGACCCTCAACTTAGGTAGCCTATCCCAGGGACCACGCCCTCGTCAAGGGCACCATGTCTTGTGGTGGTGCCCGTGCTCCCTTGGGCAGTAGCCTCCTCCAACTTGCCAACCTCCCATGAGGCCAAGGCATGACCATGAGTCATGGTGAAGGTCATGGTCTTGAGGCAGTGTCAAGGCTTCAAAGCCTTGCCTCCTTGCGCCTAAGTGATCTTCACGACCACCCTTCACGCCTCGTCAAGGGCACCATGGCCCGTGGTGGTGCGTGTGGTCCCTTGACCAGTAGCACCTTCAACATGACACCTCTCCCCTAAGGACAAGGCAACCCCATGAGTCTTCCCAGGGCCCGTGGTCATGACCACGATCCATGAAGTGGCTTGTGAAGGGGAGCCTTTACTTAGCACCTTTTTAGGGCACACTGCCTTGGTAATCACGGGTGGCACCACAACTCATGGTGGAACCCACGGGTCGTGAAGACCCTCGTGGTCATGGTAGGCAGTGGCTAGGCTTAGTTTTTAGGCAGCCTTGGCCCCCTAGCCATGGCCTTCACCCAAAACTCTTAGCCCTTGCCCTTAACCCTTTACGTTAAATCTCACGTTTAGGCTCTAGTTCACCTACTAATTTTTCGGGTCGTTACACTAATGCCATAATCCTTCAATAATGCTAGCCACCTCTTTTGGAGAAGATTCAAGTTCTTTCACTAAACACATATTGTAAGCTCTTGTGATCGGTAAACACATTAACATGAACCCCATAGAGATTATGCCTCCAAATTTTCATGGTAAAAACAACCACTGCTAACTCAAGGTCATGGGTAGGATAATTCTTCTCATGGACTTTAAGTTTCCTTGAAGTATAGGCAATCACCTTACCATTTTGCATAAGCACACATCCCAACCCAAGTCTAGAGGCATCACAATACAACAGAAAACCATCCGTACCTTCTGATAAAGTCAATACCGGAGCGGAAGTAAGTCTATCTTTCAACTCTTGGAATATCTTTTCACAAGCTTCCGATCATACGAACATAACTTTCTTTTGAGTCAAAGTCGTCACAGGAGAAACAATGGAAGAAAAACCCTCAACGAATCTCCTATAATAGCTGGCCAAACCCCAGAAGCTTCTAATGTATGTCATTGATAGAGGTTTAGGCCAACTCTTGACCGCATCAGTCTTCTTAGGATCTACCTCAATACCCTTACTTGACACAATATGACCAAGGAAAGCTACGAACCTTAACCAAAATTCACACTGGCTATACTTTGCGAAGAGTTGATGGTCCTTCAAAACTTGCAATACAATTCTCAAAATGGTCGACATGCTCATTCTCACTCCTTGAATAGATCAAAATATCATCGATAAACACTATCATGAACGTGTCAAGATTTTTTTGGAACACTCTATTCATTAAGTCCATGAACGCCGCCAGAGCGTTAGTAAAACCAAAGGACATTACTAGAAACTCATAGTGACCATATCGAGTTCAGAAGGCCGTATTTGGAATATTAACCCCTCTCACTCTCAATTGGTGATAACCCGAACGAAGATCAATCTTAGAGAAATAACTAGCCCCTTGAAGTTGGTCAAATGTGTCATCAATTCTTAAAAGGGGATACTTGTTCTTAATGGTCAGCTTGTTCATTTGACAATAATCAATGCACATTCTAAGAGACCCATCTTTCTTTCTAACAAATAACACCGGAGCACCCCATGGAGATATACTCGGTTCAATAAAACTATTTTCTTATAGATCCTTCAATTGTTCTTTCAACTCCTTTAACTCTTCCGGAGCCATTCGATAAGGAGGAATGGAGATAGGTTTCGTATCGGGAAGAAGGTCAATACAAAAATCTAATTCCCGCTCGGGAGGAATACCGGAAAAATCATCGGGGAAAACTGCCGGGAACTCATTAACCATGGGAACCGACTTAAGAGAAGGGATTTTGGAATCTACATCCCTTACCCTAACGACATGGTAAAAGAAACCCTTCGAGATCATCTTCCTAGCTTTAAGGTAGAGCACAATTTGACCTCTAGGCATAGAATTTTCTCCTTTCCACTCTAAAATAGGCTTATCTGAAAATTTGAACTTGACCACACGAGTCCTACCATCTATAAAAGCATAACATGCATGCAACCAATCCATACCCAATATAACATCAAACTCTAACATGTCAAGCTCTACCTAATCAACAAGAGTAACTCTATGGGATAAGGAAATGGGACATCTTCTATAAACCCTCTTAGCTACCACAAAATCACCAACATGAGTAGAGATAGAAAAAGGTTCTAAAAACTCTTCCGGAGGAACGTCAAACCTTTTTGACACAAAGGGCGTCACAAAAGATAAAGTAGCACCGGGATCCAAAAAGGCATAAACAACAGTAAGAAAGACTTTTAACATACCAGTCACTACATCCAGGGAGCTCTCTTGGTCACCTTGGGTTTAGAGAGCAAATAAGCAGTTTTTCTTGGGAGCATCGGAGTTTGAACCACTAAGAGGAGCTTGCTTGCCCTCTCTTCCTTCAACCTTAAGCATCGGGCAATATCTCATTTTTGTGACCACTTTTTCTACATCTATAGCAACCATCCGTGCCAACTAGGCACTTACCGTCATGTTTCATTCCACACTTCGTACAAGTAGATCTAGCCAAATATGAACCACTACCATTATCTCCTTGAGGTTTAGAGGTGGAAACCCTATCTTTGTTGACACTTGGAGCACTAGAGGAGCCTTGGTTGGAAAACATTTGTTTGAACCTTTGTCGACCTTGTCCATCGGACCTAGTATTGGAGAAGTTCCCATCACCGGTCCTAGCTCTTTTCACCTCCCTATTCTTTTCTTTGAGTTTCTCATCCTCCATTTGTTGGCGTACACCATAAGACGTGAGATATCCATATCACGATGAAGCATTGCCGTAAGAGATTTTTTAACTACCAAGCTGGACACACCCGTCAAAAACCTACTCATTATATCCCTTGAATCTACCACCATAGTTGGAACAAACTTGGACAATTGAGTAAACTTAAGAGAATACTCTTTCACACTCATACCTCCTTGACGAAGGTTAATGAACTCTTCAACCTTAGCTTCCATCGAATCCCGAGGAAAGAACCTACCAAGCAATGCCAATTTAGACAATTCCCACTCTATGGGACATGCTTCTACCAGCTGTAACACCCTGTAGAACCTAGTCAGACCTAGCTATTGTTTGATGGATTCTAGTAGGTGAAACTAGAGCCTAAAGAGGTTGTTTTGAGTCAAGGTAAGGTTTAAATGATGAAAATGACTATGTAAGTTGGTTTGGTGATTTTAGAGGTCAAACGTCAAGAAATGACCATGACGCCCGGGAACTAGTCTAGTTGAACTAGTGTGTTGTAGGGTCTCGTAGTTGAGTTTTGGAGTGTGGTATGAGGTTGGAATTGGGTGTAAAGGGTTCCTACACCTAGGTGGACATGTTTAGGCTCAAAAATTTTTGGTACGACTCCCTAAGCACCACCCTAAGGGTCCTTGAAGAGGACCCAAACAGTGGCCCTAAAAGCTGTCAAACAGCAGCCCTGTACGAGTCCCTTTGACGGGCCATCACTGGTATGACGGGGCATGGGTGAGGCTCGTGGGTTGAGACTTAGTATCCCCACCAAGCCTTCCCCAGCACCCCACTCTGAAAGGAACAACGGAGGCGCAGCATAGAGCGTGGCTCCACCAACGGCCCGTAGGTTGTGGCCGTTGGTGACCACTGTTTTCGAGTTTTATGTTTTTAAATTGGGGGTCTTAATTCGAGTAAGTTATTTAGCTAGGGGTTAGGAGGGGTGGTTATTGAGTTAATTACTTAACTAAACCTAAATATATAACCCCAACCCTTATACCCCAAGTCATTATAACAAATCAACTCCTCTTCAAATATATTTCCCTCTCAAGAATAGAAGAAGAAGAAGAAGAGAAGAGGGAGGCAACATCATAGGGATATTTTCTTTAGGGATTCAAGCTTTTTTTAGGGAATTTATTGAAGGTATGTAAAGCTCCTTCATCCATGGGTTCTTCCACCCATGGAACCCCCATAGATATCCCTCAATTGTGAATCCAAAATACCCCAATCTAGCTAGGGTTGTGAGCACATTATGGGTAAGGCTTGATTGTGATTCCAAAGTAGTGGATATCATTCAATTATGTTTAAATTATTTTTTTATGATGATTATATGATGTTTTCATGTGGATTCCTTGACGAACCCTAACCTAAGTTTATGAAGGTGATCATTGTGGGCTTAGGCCGTTAGAGGCAAGATTGAATGTTCTAAATTGATCTTCATATTTCAATGTCTTGAATGTTAATTGATCGAAGTTAGGATCATATAATAATGAATTGAACTAGACTCTATTGTATATGGTTGATCTTGACTTGTAAAGTTAGAATTGAACATTTATGATCAATTAAGGCTAGAATCACCTAGTAATGAAAGATGTGATCAAAATACCTTGAAATCTAGGTATAAAGAAGAGATTAAGAAAGAAACCTTGAGAGTATGGTTGTGATCCTAATATCTAGGGCTTTAGGGTGAGGCTAATGTGATTACCTAGTGATGCTAAGGCTTTGAGAGTAAAGTCTAAAAGAGAATAGAAATCTAATAGGTTGGATTATGGTGAAAGGCCTATACTCACCTAAGCTACCTTATGAATGCTTGATAGATGAAAGTGATTGAATCACTTGAGCATGGATGTATTGTCAAGGACATCGTTCCATGAGAGAAAAGTGTTAAGCAAGGCTTAACTAGTAAACCTTCGGGTGTATGCTTGTCTCCAAGTGGATATGACAATGAGAAGGAGTGTCACATGGGTCTGGACTCCAAGAAGAAAGGAGAGCCACACCTAGTAGATGTGAGGACTATCCAAGTAAAAGGGGGAACTCTTACGTAGTAGAGTGTGTGTTTTCCCAAAGTTAGGTCTCATGAGACGGGATCCTTCACGTAGTTGAGTCAAGGTTTCCTAGTAGAGGTCTCCATATCCTAAGGACTTAGACTTACTTGAGAATCATCTCATAGTGTCCTAAGCAAAATGAACTAAGACTTACTTAATGAAGTATCTCATAGTATTCATGAGTGTGATGAAATTAGACATACCGAGAGTGGTATCTCATAGTGTTCATGAGTGTAATGAACTTAGACATACAAAGAGTGGTATCTCATAGTGTTCATGAGAATATATGGACTTAGACATGCTTAAGGAAGTATCTCATAGTGTCCATGTGTGTTAGATAACTTAGACATACTTAAGATAGTATCTCTTAGAGTTAATCTAATGATGAACTAAGTTGTGTTTGAGATAGAGTACCTCATAGGGTTCTAAAGCTAAGAGAGGAACTAGGTTCAAAACCAAGAAGAAATAGTAAAAAAGGACCTAAAAGTAATACCTAGCATGATTAGTATTATGGGATGTTATGAGTGCATTGCACAAGGTATGACCTAGGGTTACCAAAGAACTTTAAGATAGGATTGGTCTAGAGTTACCTTTCCTAGTTAAAGTTGACTAAAGATGAGAGGTTCCTTAGTTTGAGAGTTAAACTAATAATACGGCTAAGGTAGGTGAATATGACTAAGATGACTTCAAGAATATGCTTAGGGTGAAGGGTAGTATGGGATGCCTTACATTCATTACACAAGTGTGCCTTGAGGTTACTTAGAAGTGTGACATCCTTATGGCGTAAATGATCTTAAAACATGACCATCTACCTAGGTTATAATTAAGATGACAAGAAGTCCTAAGTCTTGAATATGAAGAGTGGGCTATGACCAAGAATGACTAAAGAGTGGTACTTAGCTTGGATGGTAGTATGGGATGCTATTGTTGCATTGCACAAGTATACTTGGAGGTGGATTGTAGAGTAGTCCTCTTGTAATATGAAAAGACTTAAGGTTGAAGGATGTGACCATGAGAACCTAAGTAGAGGCTATGCTATGAACTTAATGTATCTCCTATGCTTATTAACTATGTCTTATGTTGATTTATGTTTATATGATGCTTATATTGGACACTATGCTATGGTTATGATGGTTATGTTATGATTATGTTATTATCTCTTATGCTATGTCTTATGTTGACTAACCATTTGAGATGCTCTTATGATGTTATTTAGCTTTCATACTTAGTACCTTTGTACTAACGCATATTGCCTACATTCTAACCAAATGTAGGGTTGGAGCTTTGAGTTGCTATTGGAGGTTAGAGTTTCAAAGACTTAGAAGAATTGAATATCTTAGTGAGTCCTCATAGTTTCGAGGACAACTTCCACTTTACCTTTATGTCGTATTTCCTATGTTTTTAGACTTTGTATGGGCTGCGTCCCAATGACTTTTATTCTTGAGTTTTAAATAGATCTTTTTAGACAAAGAGTATAGAAAGATTTCTGCTTATTGTTTTTTTATGAGATAAGACTTCGATTGTAAAGTTTTGAATTTTCCCGTATTTTCTATTATCTTATGTTAAGAATGTGCTAAGGGCTTGTATGCGACCCCTTCGGGGTCAATTACGCCATGTTACGACTAGGGGGTGCTCTCGGGTCCTGACACTAGCGTACTATTTTTCCATTGATTATACCATACTTGAGCAACACCTTTCAATTAGTAAGCGGCTAACTCCGCTTTCCCTACCGAAGTCACCCCATAATAGTAAGTACTTTATAAACCTCTTTCACAAATTCTTGTGTATTCTCCTCCACTTTGGAGCCATGAAATTCGGAGGGCTTCATTCGTGAAAAATCCCTCACTCTCAAAACAGCCGAATTCACAATAGGATGCACGGGAGCTACGACCTCTTTATTGGCCTAAGCTGTTAGAGCTTCAACTTGAACACCCAAAGCTTGGACCAACATTTGACAAGCGGACCTAACCTCCACATTCGACATAACTGAAGGATCAATCGGAGCTTAAGGAACTTGAAGAACTTGAGGAGGAGCTCTTTCATTCACATTGTCTTCCTCAACCCTTCTTGTGAAAGCCCTTCTAGTAGTCATATCATGTAGACCGTAGGGCAAGGATTAGAAGAAAGACCTTATAGAGTTAAAATCGATTGCACGACTTAAAAGTAATGAAAGAAGTGAAATTTTCTAAACAACTTATAGATTCTTATTCATAATTGTGGCGCACTTCACACTCATGAACAAGACTCTACTAGACGTAGCTTATGAGACATGAGATGATCCTAGAATCATTCCAAACCTTGTGTTCTAATTACCAAGTTTGTCACGACTCAGGGGTACCCCCTAGATGTAACATAGAGTATAGAACCCTGAATGACTCCATACAAGCCGCTTAGCATATCATAACATAAGAAATAGAACAATAAGAGTAAAAATGCTTCCAAGTCCAAGTCTAAAATTTTCATAAAAGCAAAAGCGGAAGTCTAGACTTTAAGTCTCAACATAGCCATCTATTACAATCTTTAAAATGATAAAGGGACACAGCCCATACAACATAGTTCAAAAAGGAAATACAAGAAATGAAACTACAAGTGAAACATCCATCCTCGAATCGTGAGGACTCACCACAAGCTAGGAGAAATGAGCAAATCCAAGCTTTAGCCACAATTAGGACCACCTTGAGAACCGGACCCTACACTTGGGAAAAAATGTAGAAAAATTAGGCGTTAGTACAAAAATGCACTAAGTATGATAGCCATGCATAAAAAACATTTAAAACATGCTAAAAGGGACATTTAATTAGAAAGGATGCTATTTCCAAGTTTAAACTTCATTTGAGAGTTTAGAGAGCATAAGTCATAAAAACATAAGTCATAGACATAAACCATACATAAGTCATCTTAACATAAGAGAAACACTTCATAAATAACCTTAGAGCATACTTGCGCAATGCATGAATAAGACCCCACAAATCTCACCCATGCTAAGTAAACCTCCTTAGGCCATCATTCATATTCTTGTTCATATTATCATTGTGTGGGAATAAGCCTTAAACGACATAGACCATGTGAGCTTAACATTGAATTTGGTGTTACCCACACCGAAAAGGGTTGTCCTACTTGCCTAAGGTAGAACCATACAATTATCTTTGGTGGATCCACTAGCCAAAATACCTATGAGGGCACATAGTTTATGGGATAAGGAGATTGCTACTAGAAACCCAGACTAAACAATGGTAGAAGGTTTCCATCTCATGAGAAATACTTTGGGAACCTGGAATCAACTAGCGTATAAGGAACCCATTTGGTAAGCCGGACTCAACTAGTGTAAAAGCTTTCATTTGGAAGCCGGACTCAACTAAGGTAAAAGCTTCCATCTCATATACAATATCCACTCGGTGCTAAAAATTACTTCCCATGAATTACATATTAAGTCTTGACTCAAGTTTATATTTATTGAAGAATGTCTTGACACTCAATCCAACATAATTCCTAAGATAGCTCATAGATTCAATATGTGAGAATAGTCTTTCAACCTTAGAATCATCATATTGAGAGAAAACCCTTCACATCAAGTCATATTCATACATAGGTGTGTAAATGAGAATATCCTTTCAACAACACACAACAATATCATAATCATAATCACATTACTCTCAAAGTGTTCTTAAAACATATACACAAATCTCATAATCATGCATAATTCTCATATCTTACCCTTCATAGATCCAAGATCTCATTCAATAAACACATATAGAATTCACTACATTAGACATAGATATAATCATAATTCAAGTAACCCAATTACTACATGCATAATTTATAACATACTTCAATCATCAACAAACCCACATCACAAGATCATAATTGAGAAATATGGGGGTTTCATGGGTTCTTGGGGGATTCAATATATAAACCATAGGAAATAATCAATTCATACATAATATATCATAATTAAATCAGTAGAAACGTTTTTGAAAGGAACCCTTGAGTTTGAAGTCAAACCCTAACTTTTGGGGAATTACTAGTTTTGAAATTGAATTGGGAGGGACTCCATGGATGAAGCCTATCCATGGATGACGGACTACCATACCTTAGAAATGGAACTTAAATAATTTGAGTAGAAAAACTTGTTCCTTGATCCCTAGCTTCAACTTCCTTCTTCTTCTTCTTCCTTGAAGTTCTAGAGAGAGAATATTTAGGGAAGATGAACTCTTTGGGATTTGATTTGGGTTTCGGAAAATAATGAGGTGAATGGGTGTATTTTTACTTAAAAATGACTTATATAGGTGTATAAAAGTAAGGCAAAACGACTTCACTTTGATTGGACTTAAAGCGGAATTACCCAAAACACCCCTCACTTAAAGTGAGCTGCCCAGGTTCCACGAGGGGCTCCACGAGCCGTGGTCATGACCACGAGCCGTAGTCCCCTCCATGGACTTGAGGTAGTTGTTAGGAAAGTTGTGCCTTTATCCCACAAGCCCAAGGCATCCTCACGAGGGGCTCCACGAGCCGTGGTCCTAGTCACGAGTCGTGGTCCATCTCGTGGGCCTTGAGGCAGTGGCTAAGCCACCATCATTCAACCCTCAACCATCAACCACTAAGGCATGACCAAGGCCACTCTCACGAGCCGTCGAAGGCTTCACGAGCCGTGAAGTGGCTCGTGTGGAGGAGCCAATTTGGGGCAGCCTTAAGGAGGCTACTGCCTCACCTCACCGAGTGGCACCATGTCTCGTGGTGACCACCACTGGTCGTGAATGCCCTCGTGATCATGGGGCAGTGCCTTGGCAAGGTTTGGACAGCCTTGGCTCTTACCCCTTTGCCCTTGGCCCTAACCCTTTTTCTTTGACCTTAACCCTCACATTTAGCTCTAGTTTAGCGTACTAATATCCGTGGTGTTACAAGCATGCTCAACACTATCTCACAGAGCCTTTATGTAATTTACTCTCAAAAAGCATAATTAAAGCATGTTCAACAATTCATCTTATGAAGCATATAGGCAACTCTTACTCAATGCACAGTAAAATGAGGAAAATCAATCATAAATACTCGTTCTCTTGCTAAACATAAACTTCTCATGAACATGCATAGCATAGGGAAATCATGGAAAAACTCAGATAACACACAAGACTCCCAAAACAAGGAAAACTCAAGAGGAACTACTTACCTCAAGCTAGAGTAGGAATAGAAGGAAAGCAATGAGGATAGCGGGACTTCATATTGGACTCGGCCTCCAAAGTAGCACCCTTAACTAGATGATTCTTCCACTAAACCTCCATGCAAGCTATTTCCTTGTTTCTTAACCGCTTAACTTATCAGTCTAGAATCTCTACCGAAACTTCATCATATGAAAGACGTTCATAGACCCCCAACCCTTCTAAAGGGATTATGGATGGCGGATCTCCAACACACTTCTTGAGCATAGAAACATGAAACACTGGATGCACCGAAGCCAACTCACTTGGCAACTCTAACACATAGGCAACATTATTACTACGCCTCAAAATTTTTGTATGGGCCTACATACAGGGGACTAAGCTTCCCCTTCCTTACAAATCCCATCACACACTTCATGGTTGGGATTTGAAAATAGACCCAATCGTTAACCTCAAATTCAAGATCCCTTCTTCTCATATTGGCATAAACTTTTGCTGGCTTTGAGCCATTCTCAATCTATCTCTAATGAGCTAGACTTTCTCAATGGCCTCTAGAACCAATTCAGGATCTATCAAATCCATTTCCCCCACCTCGAACAAACCTATAAGAGATCTACACCGCCTCAAATGGAGCCATACCAATACTTGAGTGATAGCTATTATTGTAGGCAAACTCTACCAATGGCAAATGGTCATCCCAATTCCCCTTAAAGTCAATCACATAAGCCCTTATCATATCTTCCAAAGTTTGGATGGTATGCTCCGCTTGCCCATCGTCTTGGGGATGAAAAGTCGAGCTAAGCTTAACCTTATTGCCTAGGCCCTTTTGAAAAGACCTCCAAAAGTGACAAGTGAATTGAGGGCCACGATCAGAAATAATGGATCAAGGCACTCCATGCAACTTCACCATTTCTCTTATGTCTAACTTGGCATAGTCCTCCATCGAAAAGAAAACCTTAACGGGAATAAAGTGAGCCAATTTTTTCATCCGATCTACAATAACCCAAATAATGTCATGTTGTCTCCGGGTGCGGGGCAAATGCACAATAAGGTCCATATTTATCTCTTCCCACTTTCAAGTGGGAATACCTATATCTTGGGATAAGCCTCTTGGTCTTTGATACTCAACCTTAACTTGTTGATAATTAGAACATTTAGCAGCAAACTCCGCGATATTTTTCTTCTTCCCATTCTACCACTAGACCTCCCGCAAATCATGGTGCATCTTGGTGGCTCTCGGGTGAATAGAATACCTAGAACTATGAGCTACCGACAAGATTAGCTCTCTCAAGTCATCAACATTGGGAACACGTAAACGACCTTGGTATATAAGTACACCATTTCCCCCTTGGGGGAAAGCCTCCCCAGATTTCTTAAGTACCGCCTCTTTCAATTCAACCAATAGGATCAAGACTTTGCTTAGATTTCATATCCGCCACAAAAGACAATTCGGACCCATTGTGAACCATGACACCACCCTTGGTGGAATCAACTAGTTGAACACCTAATCGGGCCAACCTATGAACATCCCAAACCAACTCTTTCTTATCATCATCCACATGAGCAACACTTTCCATAGACAACCTACTTAGAGAATACGCTACCACATTAGCCTTGCCGGGGTGATAAAGAACACTCATGTCATAATCCTTCAATAATTCATGCCACCTCCTTTGGCGAAGTTTCAAATCCTTTTGGCTAAAGACATATTGTAAACTTTTGTGATCGGTAAACACATCAACATGAACTCCATATAGATAGTTCCTCCATATCTTTAAGGCAAAAAAAACAACCGGTAACTCAAGGTCATGGGTAGGATAATTCTTCTCATGGACTTTAAATTCCCTTGAAGCATAGGCAATCACCTTACCATTTTGCATAAGTACAAATCCCAACCCAACTCTAGAGGCATCACAATACACCACAAAACCATCCATACCCTCTGCTAAAGTCAACACCGGAGCGGAAGTGAGTCTATCCTTCAATTCTTGGAAAATTTTCTCACAAGCTTCTGACCAAATGACCTAGCCTTCTTTTGAGTCAAAACCGCCATTGGAGAGGGAATGGAAAAAATCCCTCAAGAAGCTGTCACGACCCAAGCCTAGGGCCTAGACATGACCGGCGAATGGGGAACCCGAAGGAACCCCAAACAAGCCTCATAGCATATCATTACACATCCTTGGTCGCGGAAGCAAAAAAATGACTATAAGCGATAAGCATAATCAAGGGGGA
>JAJOOF010017415.1:0-17930 GCA_029582545.1 Solanum lignicaule | reverse complement strand
ACTCGAGGAGTATATAGTTAATCAACGTATTTCATACTCCGATAAAGTATCGTTTACATGTCATCATAATTAGGAGGTGATCACTACACTTAACATCCATTCAATTAGATCGAACGTATATAATAATACTATCTCGCATTTCATACTCGAATGGATTATATGTTAGCTCTTCACCTCTACATCATGACATGAGATATTAAGTTCATGATTAGACGACGGACTGATAGAATTTGTACATTACTCTAGAAATACAAGTATATATAATTATCTCCTAATTCATATCAACGTAGTTTCATACTCTAAATATGGATTATAGATATTTTTTTATTTATTCCACAAATTCTAACTTTTTATTTATAAAAGTGTACAAAATTGTTACACTTTTTGAACAATTAATTGTAGGTGTAAAATGAAATTTTAGTATTATGCACAATAGCAAAATTATGAGTATTAATAGGAATATTTTAAACAAACCGACCTCCGGATGTCGCTTTTATTAAAAGTAATTAGATTTAATAAAAAATACCGACGTCATGAGGTCGGTATCACATTAAATTTTAATTAAATAATATTGACATCGGGAGGTTGGTATTTTTTATTAAATTATTTTTTAACTTGTATAAAACCGTCATTCGGAGGACAATTTATTTAAAGTTAATTGAAAATATTAATTTATTACATACTATTTAATTTTACCGACTTCCGGAAGTCGATATTATAATTTTTTTGTTTTTTATTTTACACAAAATCGTCCTCCGGAAGACGATTTAAATAAAATAAAATCAAAATAGAAAATAATACCGACATCAAGAGGTCGGTTTTTATTGTAATTCATTTTCTGGGAAAAATTCCGACCTCCTGAGGTTGGAATTTGGTTTTCCCGCTTTTATTTTGCATTGTTGTCAGTTTTCATATCAACGTAATTTCATATTCTAAATATGGATTATTGATCTAACTTTTTATTGTACACTTTTTTAAACAATTAATTATAGATGTAAAATGAAAATTTAGTTTGAACATTTTAAACAAACCGACCTCCGGATGTCGCTTTTAAAAGTAATTAGATGAAATAAAAATACCACCCTCCGGATGTCGCTTTAATTAATAGTAATTAGATGAAATAAAAATACCGACCTCATGAGGTCAGTATTTTAATTACATACTATTTAATTTTACCGACATTCGGAAGTCGGTATTATAATTTTACACATAATTGAGAAAAAATTCCGACATTAGGAAGTCGGAATTTTTCCCAGAAAATGAATTACAATAAAAACCGACCTCTTGATGTCGGTATTTTATATTAATTTATTTTTCATACTATTTAATTTTACCGACATACGGAAGTCGGTATTATATAATGGAGAAAAAAATAAAATATTGTTATTTATTTATTTGTTTAATACCAACATCAAGAGGTCGATTTTTATTGCAATTCATTTTTTCTGGGAAAAATTCCAACCTCCAGAGGTCGGAATTTAGTTTTCCCGCTTTATTTTGCGTAAAAACCGACTACTTATAAATACCGACCTCCATTTGAGGTCGGAAATTTTTAGGTCGATATTCACTGTTTTTTTAGTAGTGATAGGTTTGGTAGGTGAATCCCAAATTTAGTGAAATTGTAAGGGTTAAAGTTGGTTTCTATAGTTGGCGTATGCGGACTGTAGAAAGACCTATGAGTTGTAGAAGTGTTTCGTCAAAAGATAGGTGATTTCATGGTCTCAGTACTTGGTCTATGATTGACCAGTACGGACCGTAGAAAGTCCTACCGTCCGTAGGCCGAGTCTGACATTTATTTTATGGGGGCCTTTGGGTCTTTTCCTAATTGTTTTAACCCAATACTATGTCATTTTGCCTTCTACCTTACGTCCTATGTAAAGCTTTTATGCCTCTAATTACCCACTTCCAATTCATTCTTCTATTTCCCGAAAATCTAACCAAATACATTCTTCCAATTTACCTCCCAAAATCATAAAGAAGAAGAAGAAGCTAGGGTTCAATCAAGGGCATCAATTCACCATCTATATTGGTCTTTTGGTATCAAGGTATGTGGGTATTCAGCCATGTAGTCCTTTCCTCCATGGGTTCCCTAAGGTTTCCAATGTCTCCCCTCAATTTCAATTGATTCAAATTAAGGTTTTCAATTCAATTTTTATGGGTTTCACTCAATTATGATTTATTGTTGTTGATTTAGCCTTGCATGATCCCATGTTAATTCATGATGTTTAGTTGAAAATATATTGGCCCATGCCTAAATTATGATTTTCAATTATGAATCTATGAAGAACTCATGAACCTATGAATTATGAATTTACGAAGATATGCATATTTTTATGAATTTATTGTAAATGAATTAGGGATGCTTTGAAAGAAAAGTATCAATGTTATTGTGAAAGGCATTCTCACATGTTATTATAATCATGATTGTGAAAGACATTTCTCACATTTTATTATAATCATGATTGTGAAAGGCATTTCTCACATATGAATTCACATTGCTGAAAGATTTTCTCATCTATGTTGAATTATGTTTTAAGGAGCTATTCTATGTTTTGATCTTGAAAGATGTGGATTGATATTGATCATTGTCATTTCTATTTTAAATTGATATTTGACTTTTATCTATTCCATTGGGATTTAGACTTAGCACTGAGAAGGCTTTGAGGTGGAGACTCAAATAAGGTAGTCTCTAGTAGCAACCTCTAGTCTCAAACTACGTGCCCCCACATGATTGTCTTAAATGACCTAGCCAGTGGATTCACTTTAGCAAAGGATGATATGTACAGATTCTACCTTGACAAGTAGATTCTCCTTCTTTCGGTATGAGGGATATACCGGATTATTTCATGACATAGCTCTCATGGTCTTATTGTCGGATAAAGCTATTATCCCACAAAAATGACTATGATTTCTTCAAGCTTTTCTTATGTCCCCTATTTCAAATTGATTGACTATATCTTATGGTTTTTATATTTTGCTTCCTTAAGTCTTTAAATGTTCAAAGAATGATCATGTCAACATGCTTTAAGCCATTCATGATATCATGTCTATTCTATGCATATCGCCACATACTTAGTACATTTCATGTACTAATGCATACTTGTGCCTATATTATCTCAAGAATGTAGGGTTTGACGCTCGTACCTCACACACTCGTGGCTAGACATATATAGGGTGCTTCAAATGATTGGTGAGTCTTCATGTTCTGATGACCGAGACACTTTATAGCTTAATGTTTTTTCCGTTTTCAGACTTGTATGTGATGTATGAGTTATGTCCTAATCACTTTCCTTATGATGTATTAGTTGGCTTATTGAGACTTTTGTTGGACTTCCGCTTTGTCAAACTCTTTGATATATGAAATTCTATCTTTTAAAGTTTTTATTTCTATTATCTGATGTATGCTAAGTGACTTGTGTAGGACCTCTCAAGGTTATATACGTCATGTTATGCTTACAGTATACTTTGAATCGTGACATTAAACCTTACCATAAAGTCCAAAGAAATTTAGTTCAACATATAAGAAATGAGAGGAGATATTTGCAATGTGGAATAAAATTGGAAGTATTCCACATTTGACTTGAATTTGCTTTAGTTTGACCTTTATGACAAATCTAATTTTGAGTATGCTATAATTACAAAGGTGAGCTAGTAGATTCACGTATGGCGTATTTTAATATTTTAGTACTTTTTTCCATACTTCTTATTTTCAATAATGTGATTGAAAAATGCTTGTACAATTGTTTCGTTTTCTCTACATGAAAACTATTCTTGGAAGCTCATGCAGTCATGCTTCAGATATATCCAAAATCTTAGTTGCAAGGAAAGTTGTTGATTTGGAGAACATTGAAAATTTTGAGGTATATTAATTTTCAATCCAAATTTCTTTTCTTATTTTTTAAAAAAAAAAAAACTGAAATTTACATATTTTTAGCTTTGGAGTTTTTCTTTTGTCTATTAGGGAGCAGGATTTGGATTGGCATATGTTAAGTGCAATATTCGTAACCAGCAAATGACTTTATACATAAAATTTGAAAGTTATAGCCCAATTGATGATTTAACAGTATTGGGCTTTGGGATAAGTTAATTGAAGACTAGGTAAGAATAATGGTTCTCTAGCCCAACCTAAATATGCCTACTGGATTAAATAAAATAATAATTAAAACTTAAAATTATGTAAATAAAAAAGTATTATTAAGATTATTTTATTTGCTAATTTTGAGACTTGATTAACAAGTAGTAACATCATATAACATTGTGTTGTCGATATTAATATTAATATTTTAAAATTAAATTTAAAAAAAATATAAGAAAAATGTATTCTTTTTTAAAAAGTGAGTTGGCACGGAGCAATTATCGTCAGGGGAAGGACCCACGTTGGTTCCAGGGGGTTCACCCGAACCCCCTCGGCAAAAAATTACACTGTATATATAAGGTAATTTTCTGTATTTATGTGGATATATATATTTTGATCCCCCTCAATGACAATGAGAAAGAGATAGCTCAGCGGTAGGTTCCCTGAAAATTAAGCCTCATGTCAAGGGTTCGAATCCCTGCATTAGCGTTTCATTTTTTTCTTTTTCAGTTTCAGTTTTTTTTTTTTTTCTTTTTCAGTTTCAGTTTTTTTTTTTTTTTTCTTTTTTTTAAGGTTTCAGTTCCGTTTTCACGTTTTTTTTAGTTTTTTTTTTTAATAAAACATGCTAAAAGTGTGGTTTTAAACCCAAAAAAAATTCAAGCGTCCGCCACTAAAACTAAATACTACTACTTTCTTGAAATTTTGTTTTTGTTGGCTTATATATACACCTTTATACTTTTATTTTTCGAACCCCTTGAACGAAAATTCTGGGTTTGCCATTGATTATCGTATATGTGGATTGACATTTTGGCTGTTAGGCACACCAGAAAATGGGCAAGCCCAATCTGACCCTTCAAATTTTACACTCAGTTGAGTATCTGATCCATTTTTCCGCATCCAAAAAGACTATATACAAACTTTTCACTTCAAATAAAGAACAATCATTTTTGAAGTTATTATACTTGTCTTGCTTGCTTCTCTTTGTACTGGAATACGTTTTGAAAAGAGTAAATTAGTAGAGTTCATACACATAATAAATATTTTGGAAGGAAGAGTAGCCTATAACAACTTTTTCATTATCAATGTTGGAATCACAAGAGAATTTGCCTCTAGATTCACCCTATTTTCGTCTCTGGGTGTGGATTTTAAGGTTGTAACTAAAGTGCAGAAAAAAAATGTCAAATCTCATAAGGTCATCTCAAGTTGATCGGGATTTCATGGGGTTGGAAAAATACATTAGCTTGGTGGTTATAGAGCATTGCATTAAGTTAGTTGTCTTTATACTACAATTTATCGTTCACATGATGGAATTTGTGTTTAGACGTAATTGGTCAATTTGGCGATGGTCATATATTTCAATATATCCTAGGTTGCTTGTATTTCTTTATTGGACATGAAGAATTGCCACAAAATCGATCAGAGAGTCATATTTCATAAATTGTCTAGTCTTAAAGGAAATATTATGAGAAGAGTCACTCATGATAATCCAAGATCACTTTCACCACTCTACCAGAACCATTGAATGTGAATGTGATGAAATATGTGTTTTTTATTCAATAAAATTTAAATCGTGGTATGGTGCTAATTAATATGGTTTGTATAGGCTAATCTTGATCGAATTTGATGTGGTTCTCTTTGCTCACATGATTTTTTTGAGAGATATAAAATACAAGTTGAGTGATTTTATTAATGCAAACCAAAATAAAATGACTTTTTTCCATAATTTCCTTTAACTTTATTGATATCTTTTCATTAAATATTTCTTAATGATAGAATGTAGAATCGTCAATAAGGGCTAGGTCCATTGAACCAGGATGACCAACCTATGATTGATAGGGTTGAGTTAAGATTTTAAGAGCTTATTTAATAATATAACTTTTTAACCCATCTGAATAAACCCGCTAGCTTGTATGGCTTTAGCAATGTCGTTTGGGCCGTTCCATAGGCTAAAGAAAATAAATAAATTAGACAGGATAAATCACCTAAGTGTGCACTATTTAAAAAATACTTACATGTATCAACATAATTCTTTTAACCATATATAGAAATTTGGTTGAATTAAATTGACTGCATCCTTATTCTTTCCATTTAAATTTCTCACCCGTAACTTTTTCTCTCAATGTTTCTCTTGCCGCTTTCACTCGCAATTTTCTGCACAATTAGGGCTATAATTACCTTCCTAGCTTCTCAACCGTCACTTTATACAACACTAATACTCTAAGTTTTTGGAATTCAGCGTCAGTTATTGTCGAATTCAGTGATGATAGATTAATCAATTTCGAGTAGAGAATTTGAAGTTTTGAAATGTTTGAAGGTTTGAATTAGATTGCACACCTAATTCATTATGTTTTTTCAAGTTTAATTCAACCTACAAATCAATAACCAGTTCATTAGTTGGATTTATTCACATTCGTAAAGTTGTTTCAAGGTTTGAATTAGATTGCATGCTTTAATTCGTTATTTAAATCTCAAATAATTGTCTGGTCTTTCATTAGGTATGTTTCTCATTCATGCTTATTTCCAGTTATTGTCGAATTCAGTGATGATAGAATATATCAATTTAGAATAGAGAGTTCGAAATTTGAAAGGTTCAAAAGTTTGAATTAGATTGCATGACTAATTCATTATTTGTTTCAAGTTTAATTCAACTTACAAATCATTAACTAGTTCATTAGTTGCATTTTTTCATATTCGTAAAGTTGTTTGAAGATTTGAATCAGATTGTTGGGCAATCGTTTTCATTTCTTTGTATCCTTCCCTGGTTTCTTCTTCTCCAGCACAACTTTATTTTTCAATTTATTTGACTAAAATAGAGGAGGTAAATCCTCAAAATCATCATCACTATAAAACGAATTTCTTAGAGTTAGATGCAATTCAATGCGTCTTCTTTTCAATATTTACATATCATTTAACTCTGTAATCTTTTCTTACCTTTACAACACTTTTTCTGAACATGTATTGTCTCATTTGTTCTGATTAACATCTATACCAACTTGTTCTTCAGGTTGATCTTGTGAAACTCCCAAACTAAAATTGGGACCGTCATTAACTTCGTTACTAGCAAAATTGTCCACGCTAGCAAAACTTTGTTATTTTCTACTCTCTAGTAAAAGTTAAAATATATTTTCTTTAAAATGTTTTACATTCACAAACCAAACACCAAAAATTATTTTACAGAAAATATTTTTTATTCACCAACCAAACATGAGAAAATAAGTCAGAAATCCATTTGTTTTCCAGAAAACTGTCACGGCCCGAGCCTACACCCTGGATGTGGCCGGCACTTGAGAATCATTGATGGTCCCCAAGCGAACCCTCATCATGGCTGACTACAAGAGAAAGACTAAATCAAGCATACATGAGCATAAAATTGAAAGAAACGTTAAAAAATAGTTTACTGAATCTCAAAACTTTGCTGAATATACTAAGTATGAAATATAAGTTTTAAATAAAACATCTGAAACTGAAAGACTCCAAAATTTTCTATCTATGAAGCCTCTACTGTACAAAGATGAGTGTTAGGACAAGACCCACGACTCTTCAAAAGAACTACTATTAATAACTCATAAAATTGGAGTCCTTCGGAGATAGGAGGTCTTACTCAAAAGCTGACGAGCGGATGAAGTGATCTCAACGGACTCTTGTTGAGGATCCTAAGAACTTGTATCTGCATCATTAAAAGATGCAGGTCGAATGACATCAGTACATTGAATGTACGAGTATGTAATATAGTTGATTAACAAATAACTGAACTGATAAGACTGCATTAGATAAAACATAAACTCTACTGAATGTAAAGAAATAAAGAAGTGAAATCATTAAAACTTAACAAAATACTTACTCATCTCTGAACTCAACATATTAAGTGATATAATAAAATACACTTTTAACTCAATTTGGGAGATTCTCTAACCGACAACCATCACTATGAGTTACGTGATGATACAACATCTCATCCACGCTGCCAGAACTGTCTTATACCTTGCCGGGGTATAAAACACCTCAACTAAGTGGATCCCACTAGGCAATAAGGATTCATCTAAAAAGTATGATCCTTTACTCATGTTGGCATACATGGTTTATGAGGATTTTAAGTTTTCTAAACTCATCCCCATATCGGTGCTCAATACTACTAATAATATATACTCATGCTCAAATGTATAAAACATACTCTTTCTATAGTTTGAGGTAATTACTCAAAGTATCCTCTTAAAAGAGGTAACTACTCTGAAATATCTCTGAACTCATTAACTCATTTAGAAATTAAAATTTCTCTTTTCTCAATGTAAAAATTGATGCGTTTGGAAATACTTAGTTCCCTTATACTCTTACTCAATTCATATTTGAAAACTTTTTGTCAAAACTATATCAAAAATCATATTGTGATCTGATCAATGATGACCCGGGAAGTCATACTGCATAAATATTGATGGCATATCTAGATACCATACTGCTTAAACATTGATGACATACTCGACTGTCATACTAATCATGTTTTAAAACTCTTTCTCAAAACTCATCTTTTGCTTTCTCAAAAAAATCAGTTTAAAACACAAATTTTGAATTTAAGAGATTCTCAAAATAGGGTTCACGCTGAAATATCGACATGAACGAATCAACTCAAGGATCTCAATAACAATATAGAAAACCCAATACTCAGAACTCAACGATACTACTTATCTCAAGAATACTCAATTCATACAGTTCATGCTGAAATATAGACATGAACGAATCAACTAAAGAATCTTAATGCATAACATATAGCAATTCAATAATTAGGAATAGAATTTCAAAAAAGAATTAGGAACTCAAGAACTCAAAATCAACTCATCTCAAGAATACTCAAATGTAAGAATAGAAACCTAGATTAGTCTCTTACTAATTTGAAAGTAGATGTAGGGCGAGAGGACGAGCTAGTCCAACACTATGATAACATTACATACCTGAAAGAACAAGGTTCTGAAGAATCTTGAAAAAGAACTTGATTAGAAGCCTTGAAACCCTAGCTTGAAGGAGAACAATCAAGAAAACCTTTCTTGAGATTCTTGAATTAGTTTCTTGAAATTTCTATGGCCAAGAATTTATATTTTTCATTAGTGATTCATAATTGTATGGAGGAATTTGAATCGAAAGAATGAAATTCATGTAGAAGGACTTACCCTGAAGAAGAATCTTGAAAAAGATTGAAAGAATCTTGAATGGAAGTCTTCTACTTTGATTTTTCCTTAGGGTTTGAGAGAGAAGAGAATGAGGGATTAAGAGATGAAAATATGATTGGTTTGGGCCTTTAGTTAGTCAAAAAATTCGTTTAGGATTATCTTAGAGGTAAAAAGACACAACAACTCTTTTTAATGTTTTTTCGTCGGCTAATACGTCACTGCACTGCATCAGATTACTAAAATAATCATAACTTTCTACTCGGAACTCAGATTGACGCAAAACTGGTGGCGTTGGAAAGAAGATTCAAATACCTTTAATTTAATTATTTATGGGCCACGTAACTCTTTATATTCTAAGAGATAGAATCTTACATCAAAACTTAATCGATAAGGAAACTTTCAACTCAACTTTGTGCTAGGAGATTCTAGTGACCTTAATTGATATCCAAAATCATTCCCACACTAAAGAATTTACCTTTACACATATGGACAATTTAAGAATCACTCAATACGACCCTACATGTAAATGAAGAATAGTTCGGGTCTTACCTTAGAAATTTTCGGGGTGTTACAAAAACATTTTCCATGGAAAACATTTCATTCAGACCAAACACACCCTCTATCGTTTACCAGTCGCACCACTAGCGATTTTGGTTAATGGGTGACACGCTTAATATATAACCACTTTGTTATATGTATACATATACAAAGTTTTAACTGAGGTCACTGGGTGGTGTGGCACACCTCCACCTATACACATAGATCCGCCCTTGTCTATCGCAATAAAAGAAGTTGGGTTTTGATTTGGACGAGATTTGAGTGGTGAAATCGTTTCCACCATTGATAAAAAATGATGTTTTTGAGTTTTAATTTTTTAATGTGACAAGATTAAAAGAGTTTAAACAAGTTAGTAAATTAATTGAGAAATAATATGTTTCGAAGGATCCACATGAGAGAATTAAGGTGAGGCATGATGTTTAAACGCAGTAGGAATAATTATAATTTTTTAGAGTATAAGAGTAAATATGGCCTCAAAGTTGGAAGAAGAGGACAAATATATTGAGGACGTGCAGACGTAACGTTGTAGGGGTGGATATGACCTTTTTTGAGAGTATAAGGGCAAATATGATCCTAAAATGGAAAGAAAAGGGAAAATATATTGAGAATGTGGAGATTTAATGGTGTAAGGGTAAATATATTTTTAGAGTACAATGACAAATATGATCCTAAAGTTGGATGAAAAAGACAAATATGTTGAGAAAATATAACAAATGACAAATATGACTTATTTGTGTGAGTAAAAGGGTAAATATGACCCTCTTCTGATTTATTAATGGTGAGCTTAGTCATTTTGTTTACATTGAAATAATAAAAGAAAAAAAATAATAAAAGAAATATAAAAAAACCCTTCTTCTATTTATAGTTGATAATGTTTTAAAATTTTAAATTAAACTACTTTCATCTTCATAGAAGTATATAAAATTTTAGACAACACCATCCAACAAATTGTATTGCAAAAAAATGAGCATCATCTTATTAGTTTAAACTAATCCTTATTAATATATACATATAAGCATTAATATAATATTATAAGTTAAAGCTTTTATGTTTTATTGAATTACCCTTCACTTTAGTTATACCATTAATTCCTTAATAAGAAAATACGCTAATCCATTTAAAATTCTCCATTCTATTATTAATTCTATGATATGAACATAATCTAATCCATTTTAAATTCTCCATCCTATTATTTTATAGAGTGTCCTCCATAATATTTGTCATTAGCAACCTTATTTCCAACACATCCCATATAAACTTTCTACAATAATAGGAAACAAAGTTTTAGCTAAATATCAAGATATTTAATAAAATAATGTTGAAATATAATATATTATATTTGCAATAATAAAAACTAATTCATTTTATGGAAAAAGCAAGGTGAATACTTAAGTTTTTTTTTGGTGCAATTTTTCATTTTAGAAGTTTTATTATTGTGGTTTTTTTTTAACAATTTATTTTCGTATAGATTGTAATGCATCTACTCTGATCCCTACTACTGTGGAGTCATAAAAACCGTATTTGATTAATTGGAAGGATTTGGAAGATGAGGTAGACGACAAAATATATGAGTTGATAAAAAAATTTTGATGGAAGGCATGTGGTTAATAACATGCATGAAATTGTTAGTAGTAGACAACCACCAAGGCCTGTGGTTGCTACGGCGTGATTGCTACGGATCATAACATGCATTTGAGTGAAAAACTTTCAGAAGTTATTAAATTATGTAAAGTGGTGTCTACTGGGACGGACAAGATTAATAAAAAATTGGATATTTTGGATGCAAAAGTGATTTGCCTGTCGTGATAGAAGAATCAGCGTCTCTCTTGCGGATGTCGACAGAACTGTTGTATACATCTTCTCCTCTGGATGATCGTACTTGCGACCAAGTGGATAGATGCCTCTCCTACGGGTTTCGGTGTTTCGGCGATATAGGAGGCTCTCATGTGTACTGTCCAGAACTATCACGAGAAAAAGTAAGCATGTAATAAATTTTGTAGTGACAAAATCATCATAAACATTTATTTTGTCGTTATTCAATTATATATCATATAATTTGAGCGGAAAAAAATCAATTTTAATACATCCTATTTAATAAATATTATGTATATTTAGCTCAGTGGCGTAGCCACTCTTATGTCAGGGTGTCCAATTCCTGAGTCGGAAAATTATACAGTATATATAAGTAAAATGATATAAAAAAAAAGTGGCTAAATAACATATTTTGGATACCCTTGACACAACAATATGTGTTCGTGTGTTCGAATCTCACTAGTAGCAATTTTTTCTCACTTTTTAAAAAGAGAAGGTTCACCTTAGCACTTGGACCAGCTTCATGAAATTTCTGGCTCCGCCACTGATTTAGCTACTCATACTTTTATATATACTAGTATTTGGGCACGCGCGTTGCGCGTTTATCCCTTACCACAGTGAGCATAAGTATTTTTCAAAATTGCATCAATATGATAAATATATTCAAAAATCAATGACATCCAATATCTAAAATGTCCAACTTTGAAGATTCTTAATTAGTACTAAATTGATTTTAATTTGAATTTATGAGTTAAAATTTGATATGAATTTGTCAAATTTTAGTAGTTTTTATATAGATATTATGTTTTGATCAAAACACAATTAAGTTAATTAAATTCATAGATTATATGCTTAATTAATATGCTCATATCATCAATTAACCGTTGTCCTACCTCCAAAATCAATATTACATTTCTATACGAACTTTATTTGATGTGACTCAACGCAATTATAATATATTTTTTAGTTAGAAAAGGAATTCAACATTTCATTTGTATTTTGTCGAACTATATTGTTAAAATTGTACTTGAGAAACAAAAAGACATGTATTGTTCTATGTTGTCAAAAAAAAAAAAACAGACATGATAAAATATAATATTACGACATGTGAGTGATAAGTAATATAAATTTTGAAGGAGAATGGAGGGATAAACTATGGCTCAAAACTAAATAATCAACTAAAATTAAAGCAAAGAAAGTTAACATAATTTCGTGAGAAAAATAACCAAAATATGATATTGTATTCATTCCTTTCTTTCTTAACATGGGTTGTTATCCTCCCTTCTTTCCTTTTGGATGAAAGCTCCATTAAAAAAATTAAATTCAAACAAAGAAAGTGAAGCCAAATAGGCAATGGCCAATGAATATCAAATCACTCAACATGCCATAGCTCATAAATACATTATTTACTTTTATTGGGTTATGATGGTTAATATCAAAATTCAATACTTAATTAGCTTTACACACAAATAAATCACATGAATCTGCATATGAAAAATCAATAAATTTGATAAGTAAGAAGTAAGAAACAAAATAAAAAATAACTTAAAAGAAATGCACAATGGAGCATCGGAAAGGACAGTGTTCCTAGGCTCTCTATCAAACTCATAAAACAAAATGTAAAGAACAAGAAGATATACATATGTGAAATGAAAAGACAAGGATCATAGTGGAGAATGTAAAGAGACAACAGTTTCTTTAGAAGATTATTAATGAATAATTGTCTTTTTAATGTATCTATTTTATGTAAAAATATATATTTTAAGTACAATATAATATGTGATATGATTACTATTTAATATTTTGTTAATTAAATATTTTATAACATTTTTATTTAATATAGGGGTAAAATGGTAATCCAACATTGTACTTTGATGCTTCCCACTTTTAATAATATATGATATATATGTCCTTACTTTCGAATATATGGGAGAATATAGGAGTCTACTTGTCTTTCAAACTAAATTCAAAATCTCACATTCATATAGCATATATGGTGACTACTACTAAAAAATAGAAGGGTTCTGAAAATTGTTTTTTCTTTGTATTGCTTATTTTCAACGTATGTATGAACTGTATGATATCAATGTATTTATAGACCTTGAGTCTCTTTATACATAGATCTCTACCAACAATATACGTAAACTTCTAATACAATATATAAACTTATACAAAACCTAATATAATGTTAATACGATTCCTAATAATAATAAATAAATAATGAGACGATCAAAATCTTTTTTGAAATTTGAGACTTACTGAGATGGGGCAATATTAAAAAAGGGTAAATTAGACAAAATATTTCTAAGTTATATTTCTTACACAAAAAATATTCCACTTTAAAAAAAATTATATATTAAATAAGTAGTCATTCCGCACTTTTGCCTTACAAAATTTGACCCGTCTTGTATTATTCTTCTTGCCTTCTTCTCGTATCTTCTGGTTCTTCTTGTTACTGCTTCTTCGTTGTTGTTACTGTTGGTGAATCATTTCGAGCTAATTATATATCAAAAGACTCAAATCACCAAGAAAAATTCATATCTTAAATTTTGGGACTGTTTAGTGATAATTTTGAGTTGATCAAGATTGAATAGATAAGTGTATACTTCATGTACAGTCAATATGTATATGTACTTATGTATAGTTAATATATATTAAAATTTATGAGTGTATGTATATTCAGTTTACAACTCATGTATAGGTAAACTATAATGTATAATTAGTGTATATTTTCTATGAATTTTGGCAAGGGATAGTATATAGTCAGTATATACTTCGTATGTTTTTTGACCTTTTTTTAAATGTAAATTAAGCATGGCTATATTTATTGTAAACGGGAAAAGGTAGAAGTACTTCCTTGGACTACGACCCAAATCTCAGATACACACCTTAACTAAACTAAGGTCCTATTATTCCCCTGAACTCTTTTTTTTTTTGTAATTTTGTACACCTTTTTGACTTACGTGGCATTCAAATATATCCACGCGTCTCAACTGCGTGGAGTCACGGGGTGTGCCACATAAGCCAAAAGGTGTACAATATTATATATAAAATGAGTTCAGGGGATAATAGGACCTTAGTTTAGTTAAGATGTGTCTCAAGAATTTCGGTCATACTCTAGGGGTACTTGTGCCTTCTCCCTATTGTAAACTAATTACTTTATTGTATATATTTGAAAGTAGCTCTACTAAAAACAAACTTGGGACACTACATTTCTCAAATGTGGGTTGAATCTTTTGAGATCAGTTCCTTTGAATGCTCTGTTGTCTTCCTCTTTGATAAGCTCAAGCTCAAGCTTCCATAACCGTCAACACCCCTCATCAAGTGGGAGCCCGATGTTCGGACTCTCAACTTGCCTAGAAAATGATGATGAAGTGGCCCATCCAAGGCCTTGGTAAAGAATTCAGAGGTGTAGCCGTGGGTAATCGTGCACCCATCTTGCCGAAACCATGGATAAGTCTCTGGTAAAAATACCAACAATTTGTGAAGAGGGGAATAAATGACAAGAAAATGAGGCCATCTAACAATTTCTCTCCAACGAAGTGGCAATCCAGTTCATTGTGTTTTATTCTTTCATGAAACAAGGGGTTCTTAGCAACGTGGATTATTGCTTGATTTTCACAGTACACATTAACAGGAAGAGATAGTGATATCGAGAGGTTTCATTTTTATTTTCAATTGTAATCTTAGCCCAATCTACATCCCAATATCTTATAATGGTTCCACACAATCAGAGAAAAACTTCAATATGGGATTGAGCGGAGCGGAAATTGTTCAATGTCCAAGGGAGTCATATTCAGCAAGAAGATCAATTGCAAACTTGCTTTGGGTTACAATAAGTCCACCAAATTCGTGCAAGATTTTCATTCCTAGAAAATAGCTCACCACACCCAAATCCTTAATGCGGAATTTTAAGTTAAATAAACAAGTGGGAGAACCATCTACTAACCTGAAACCAACCCAACCCCATATAAAAATCAAGTTTTAAAAAATTAAAAAATAATTACACACGTGGCGGGCGCATGTTGTACAAACACAATCATCTTACTTAATTGAAGTATCGTGTCAGCACAAAAAATGCACGAAAATATAAAAAAAATGAGTTCAGGGGATGATAGGATTCTGGTTAAGTTAATGTGTACTGCTGAATGTATTTTCAAAAAAATATATAATTTAATAAAGTATTTTGGGGGATATTCTTTTTTGTTTCAGAAAAATAGTTGTTGCTACTCCTCATAAGTATTGATTTTCTCCTAAAAACTTGATCAAACACTTCACTTATTCAAAATAAGCTCTTTGTAAAAAAAAAAGAATCTTTAGTTTAATTGTTTTTAAATCATAATAGCAGTCAAACATTTTTTACTTTTTGAGTAAAATAAAGGGAAAATGCATAAGTACCCCTCTCCCCAGCATATGCCCAAAATTTCTGAGACACACCTAACCTTTACTAAGGTCCTATTTCCCCCGGAACTTATTTTATATATAATTTTATACCCCTTTTCGGCCTACGTGGCACTATCTTGTGGGCCCAGCGCGTGTTGACAATTTTTTCAATGATAGTGCCACGTAAGCCGAAAAGGGGTAGAAAATTAATTAAAAAATAAGTCCGAAAGGGTAATAGGACCGTAGTAAAGGTTAGGTGTGTCTCATGAATTTTGGGTATAGGCTAGGGGGTACTTATGCATTTTCCCAAATAAAGTGAGTTAAGCACTTGCTTTTAAGAGTAATAAGTTAAAATTTCTATGTTATACTAGCCAAATGTTATAAACCTATGCAAACACACTCTAGGATTTTGATTATTCTATGAGGGATTTGTAACACCCCAGAATTGTTTTGAACTAAGACTTGAACCATCCTTCGTGGTGAGTAGGATTTTATCAAGGAATTCAAAATTTCTTAAGTATTAAGATCACTAGATGTAGCACATTGAGTTCCAAAAATAATTAAAGAGAACTCATTCAAGTCATTCCTAAGTTTTTCTAAGTTTTGGGTCAACTTAAAATGGCCATAACCTTCAGTACAGGATGAGTTAGGTGACCCATAAGATATCTAATGAAAGGTCTTCGAATTATCTTTCCACGCCACCAAGTTTGCTAAATTTCGAGCTCGTATAAGGAAGATATGCCAGTTTGAAGTCGGACTATCCAATTAAGGAAAGTTACCGAAAATATGAGGGGTATTTTGGTCTTTTTCTTACCCAATTGGATTTAAGCATTTTTAGTAAGATTTTAATAGTCTAAACTGATTAGAATTAGTTTCATTCATCCTCAAAAGCATTTAGGGTTTTAGAGAGAAGATTCAAGAGGAGAAAAATTTCAAAGTTTCAAGCGTTCGTTCAAGAAATTCAAGATTTCGCCAAGAACCTAGTTCTTTGAGGTATGTAAGCTTCCATAGTGTTGGGTTTATTCACCCACACGCCAAACATGTTAATTTAAACGTTAATTTCGTTCTAGAAAGTTGAAGGTTTGATGTTCTTGAATTGTGTTCTTGAAATTGACTTTTGTTCTTGATTTAAGATGAGATTGATGAGTTTCTTGAGGAAATCGTGTCGATTTTAGAGTTGTGTTTGATTAGATTTTTGTGTACATGTATTGGGTATCTAAATCTAAAGAGAAATTGAGAAAAATAATTGAATTTAGGCGAATTGGGCTTAGAAAACAAGGAAGAAAAAGTCGGACAGAAAACCAGTACCAAGTCCGCATCGCGGACCTATTCCTTAGAAGTGATATTTTTTCTCTCCACGTCGCAAAGAGGTCGCGGACCCCTCTGCCTAAAAAATTACTTCGACCAAATATTAAAATACATCTCCGCATCGCGGACTTGTTTCCAGGCAGTGATTTCTTGATCGTTTCTCATGTTTAACTATCTAAAAACACTCCTAAACATCATGAGATCTTTCCTATCACAAATCACAACCTTGAATTCATAAATCAAATTCAAGGTAGAGTTGAGAGTCAAGTTTGAGAGTTTTTTCGAACATTTTGAGAAAGTCCATTTGAGTCTTTTTAAGGAGTCTTCTACAATTTCTAATAACTTGTTTCAAGACTCGAGCATGTGAGTATGCGAATGAGGAGAATGTATTCATGAGTCCACTTCATCATCACGATATCCTTCATATCATGAACCATAACTCTTGAATTCATAATTCATATTCAAGAGAGAGTTAAGAGTAGAGTTCAAGAAAGTCTTTGAGTTCAATTGTGAATCCTTTGAGATCAACTATCGATTTGAGCTAAGTTTTGAGGAAGTAAGTATGAGAATGAAAAGAGTCTTATATATGAGTTCAATGTTGTTATGTAGACCCTCGAGTCGAGTTGTTTCATGCC
>JAJOOF010017414.1:0-10429 GCA_029582545.1 Solanum lignicaule | reverse complement strand
ACTTTTTGCTTTCCACGTGGCATGTTTAAGACTACAAGATTAAGGACAATTTTGTACATTTGACATAACTTTAATTTAGGACCACAAGATTCAAAAGTTTTCTTTATTTACTTAAACTCCGTGCCAAGTCAAACCAGGTCATTCTATGTGAAACGGAGGGAGTAACTTTTTAGTTTGTGAATATTTTTTCTATTTATAGAACTAAAAAAAAATATAGACGAAAATGTTTTATATCTCATAAGTGTTAAAGAATTACTAAACATGAATTGTCGTGAAATGGTTAATACCTCTTCATTTTTAATAAAAATCTCGTGTTCAAGCTTTGAGAATAGATAAAATTCTGTTCAATATATTGTCTGGAGAAACGGACAAAATATTTTCTATCAAGTTTTTTTTTTTATTATTCTCAAGATCTACGTATTCGAGTCGCATATAAGAGAAAGTCTGAATTTTAGATTTAAATTTGATATATATTCTCATCAAAAAGAAAAAAAAAAGTATATATGGTGATTGTGACAATGAGTAGAATCTTTGGGTAAGCAATTGTGTTCACATGTACAATAGGTATTTTGGTAAAATGGAAAATATGTATTTTTAAAAAATTAAATAGGTTAATTTAAACTTCATTTGTCTCAATTTATGTGGTAAAATTTAATTTAGTAGTATATAAATTTTATTGCACTATCAAGTTATTTTAAAATAGCTACTAATAATTATTTTTAAAAGATAATTAATTCATAAAAAATATCCCCCGCATTCATAAAGAGTTAAAAAAAAAATTGCACTCCTAAAACTAATAATAACTTAAAAGAAATAGCAAATATTTTGTTATTATAAGAAATTAATAAATATATAAATAATATATAAAATTAAATTATAATATTTTTTTTAAAAATGAAATTAATTGCATGAGACACGTAGTAACCATATCACTTTTGGTATATATTTGCATGGTCCACATTTATACACTTACTTACAATTACTGCTTTTTAGAGGGGTGGCGACACGTAACACATGCATGAACGTGTCTATTTCTTTTTATTAGTATCCGTATTGAGATCCGATCAAATTTGAATCGGATCAACTTTGAAATCCGAGCGTTACCGAGCATATTTTTGAGAGCGATAACTTTTTTAATTGTTTAAAAAATTTGAACTTGAAATATCTGATTAAAAGAGAAGGAATTTCAATCATCTCATCACGACTCGTGGTTGGTGCATGGTGTGTCCTTTTTTTCGTATTGGATATTCATATTGAGATTCGATGAAATTTAAATGTGATTAAATTTAAAAGTCTGGCACTACCAGACATATTTTTGAGAGCAACAACTTTTTGCCATTTTTTAAAGCATTCAAACTTAAGATATCTAATTAAGAGTAAATGAATCTTAATCATCACTCCACGTACGTCTTGTGAATGGTTCATCAACGTGTCCTTTCTTTTCTTTGTATCAAATATTTATATTTTAGATCTGATAACATTTGAATTTCGAGCATATTTTTGATAGCAACAACTTCTTCCAATTTTTAAAAATCTAAACTCGATTAAAATATCTAATTAATTAAAAGCGAAGAAATCTCGATCAGACTAGTGTTTGGTGCATGAACATGTATTGTGTACCAATATGAGGGCATTTTTTAATTTCTGATTCCCCCCCTAACTTTAGGTTTTATTTCACCCACGGACTATTTAAACCAAAAAGTTCAATTTTGACCGTTTGATCTCTGCCACACAGGTACCTTTGACCTGTCACCAGAATTCTGTTTTCTTTTTAAAAAAATATTTTTTGTGACTAATGGATAATTAGGTCTGTATATGACAGTATTTAAAGTTTATGAATTTTATATTAATATTTATTTAATCTAATATACATTTTTTGCTTTAGTATACATAGTACGTATTTTAGATTTCAAATTTTAAACAATTTTTTTTTTAATCATATTTTTGTATGTCTTTTAAACTGTCAATTATTGTAATTTATGAACAATTAAAATTAAAATATGGAATAATAATTAGGTTTGGTATTTGTCAAAGTCTTCTTCATTTTGGTAAATCTTGTATCTTTGAGTAATAACAAATTTGAAATCTACCTACCTTTTAATAGGAGGTATCATTTGATAGTGAACTAAATTATCTCAAGATTATAGTTTTAGATTAATTTATCTCATATGGTGAAGTGGAAATCAATAATACCAAATACAATGAAATAAGATTCGATATCCCAAAATTAAATTTGAAAACTTAATATTATAATTAGTTGACGATGTAAGTTTAATTTTGAAACATCTCATCTTATCCCGTTTACCAAACTTATTTTTCATTGATTCTTTCTTGAATTGTTGACTTTGTCCAAAAACCTATTGAAGTCTTCAAACTATGAAGATATGTGTAAAAAATACAATAAATATGTATATACTAAAGTTATGATTACATTGGAAAATGGAGAATTTCCCAAGGAGGAATTCCTCCATTTTATTAATCATGGCTTATAATAATATAAGTATCTAGTACAACATTACATTACTATAACAACCAAACTATTAAAAAAAAATTATGTGGAAAAAATAAAGGTTCTCTAATCTATCAACATTCTCACTCTTTTGGTAATAACTTTTTTTTTTTTGCTTCTTTACCCCCTCTAATCTTGTTTTGTTTGTCCCAAAGCCACACAATTTTCCCTATATACAAAATGTACCCAAGTGGAATGAGGAAAATATCACTTTCACTACTGTCCATCTGCCACTATTGTGACTTTGCTAGGTAGACATTCTCCATTGTTATGGCTATTGGAGTCTCTATGCAGTAGTTCAAGCTGAAGTCGAACGATAGTGTTTTCGTCGGAAGAGGGTAGCCGGGGCTGGATTTGATCGAAACTCGGACCTAAAACTTTCTCCACCCATTGTTCTAGGCTTGTTCGACCACGCCATAAGCCACCTAGGATCCGGTCTACTATCTCGTCTTCAACTTCGATTGAGACCTTGTCATCAACGACAACCATGGAGAATTTCTTGCTGATTGTTTTCTTGATCTCACGTCGAGCAAACAGGAATTCAATCGGCTTGAATGGGATGGTGTCATCCACGGAGCTGACGAGCTCGTGAGGAACTGATGTAACTGAGAATCGCCTGTTTTCAAGGCTAGGATCTTCTTCGCGCTCAACAGTTAGATCACTTGAATTGTGTGATCCATCAGTTCTATAATCCTCGAACTCTGCTGCTTCGTTTAGATCGAAAGAGAGACCTAGATTCAATTCTTTTCTAGGTCTGTCTTGATCATGCAACCAACTCGCTCTGCGCTTAGCGCTCTTTTCACCAACTGCTAACCTTAACTGCCAATCGGAACTGGCTAGCGAGACCAGTTTCTTTTCTTCCATCAAATACTCATTCCTGTAGCTCTCGGGGCTCATTGTAGACCAATTTCCAGTAAGAATGAATATAACATTGCCGAGACTAATCTCACGGCCATGTGAATCCGTAAGCCTACCTCTGTCCATGGCTCGTTTTATGCTCCCACGAACTACCACATTTGCTTCGTCTATATCCTCGAGCATAATAACTGAAAGTGGATGCCTCCGAACAGCCTCTGCAATACGATCTACGGCTGTTTTACCACGGAAACCTACGTCTGACTCTTCATCATCTCGCCGTGAACCAAGGGAGATCATTATTGGACTATTTCCGCACATTTGCTCTGCAAGAACCGATGCCATCTTTCTCTTGGCATATCTGTCAGGACCCGTGAATAACAGCCATATGTCACCCTTTGGTGCACCACCCCGCTGTTTCCCATTGCCCAATCTGCACCTCGACACAGCAGAAGCAACAGAAGAGGCTGCATCTTGCTGCCACCAAGCTTTCTCCATTAGACCCTTGAGAAGCCTTTTAAACGTATCAGCATCTAGTGCACTAGCAAATTTGTCAAGTAACTTGTTCTGAGGCACGGAAGAAATGCAGCTGAGGAAGTCCTTCGCTTGATCATCCAGAGTTTTCTCCGGGGCAGTTTCACTTGGTTTTGGCCCGAGAACCAAGTCGGTCCTTACAGGGCTTCCAGGAGGGGTAGCTACCTTTTCCATAGATTGACTAGCCGTTTGGGTGGTGTTCAGTTGCAGGCTCACTCCCCCCAGGCTTCTACTTGGAACAAGCTTGGGCTGTAAAGGTTGACGCAAAAGCAGGTTCGGATTATATAAGCCTGGCATAGAGAGAACAGGTGGTACTGTTCTTTGAATCCCGACACTGTGCTGGAAATTAGGATGAAGTTGCAAACATGTATCGTTCCACTTCTTTTGAAGTTCTTGAGTCTTTTGCTGCAAAATACTTTGATCCTTGATCTGCAAAGACATCAAAAGACAGAATGATTCATCTGCTCGTACATACGCAGTTTAAGTCGTTCTAGGTTCCCATTAATCAAGTTAAACATACCTGTGACAGAGTCGTTGCTTTACTATCATTCTTTAGCTTGGCACTTTGCAACCATTGAGGCAACTGAGGTCTAGGAGGAAATTCTGATTTAGCTTCAGATGATGAATTCTCAAACTCAGATGCAAGTTTCGCCAACTCATGTTCAAACTTCTCCTTGCACTGGGGACAACACGATGTCCTCAATCTCGGATTTAAATTCTCGGGTACACGCCTTGGTAGTGAAGGCACCGGACCAGTAAAGCTCTTCAGCGGATTCAGAGGATCCAAGGAACTTCCAAGAATTCTTTCATTTCCAAGCCTAAAAATTTCATAAAGAGTACCACATCAACAGATAGTACTAAAAAACGTAATTGGAAGAAAATAGGCGGAGAATTTAGCAGAAGCCACAGAACCACACAATATGCTAAAAAACATAGTCGGACAGTGCTTACCATCCGAGCAACCCCAACGTGTCAATCATCAAATGAAGAAAACAAATTTTCCTAACATTCTTGAAAACTGCTGTGTTTTTTTAAATAATATTGACAAGTGTATGAACAAGCATAACAATCCCAGATATAAGGCAATGCAAGATCCTAGAACATTTAATCCAAGCAATTCTAGAGCAAAAAACAAGTTGTTATCTACACAGAGGAAACCATAACTCCAAGAATAATTCCAGAAAAAAGCATCTTATTCTAGATTATACACAAACAAAATATTCAAAGATTCAATTTTTATCCAAAATTGTTCATATTCCCAACACAGATCAATTCCAAAAACAGGATTACAGCAATTCAAATACCTTGGAAATATTCCTGGATGAGGAGATCTTGAAGCTATAGGAACAGCTTGAAGATCCCAATCATTTTCCATAGTAGAATGATAAACTTGACATCTCAAATATGTCTCACATGTAGCAGTACCAATCAACCATAACCTATTATTATTATTATTATTGCTATGACTATTATCCTCTCGAAATCGCGCTAATAACTTCCCCATTTCAGCCACTGCTGCTTTCCCAATCTCCGAAATCATCGGTTGTTGTTGCTGCTCAACAAGCCATTTCAAATCACCTAAATCAAGAATCACACCTCCAGTACCATTACTCATCTTACTCTCGATTACCCCTTCTAATTCTTTAATCTTAGTAAGCATCTGGATTTTATCACACGAAAACGAAAACTCCTTATCCATTTGAACAATTTGTAAGTTCTTCAAATGCCCTTCACTCAATTCCCCTTTCTCAATCTTCTTAAAAAGTTCTTTCACTACACTTTCTGGTTCACCTTCACCAACCAAAACTGGGTTCCTTTTCTTGCTTCTCAACAAAATCTCTAACACCCTTTTCACTTCTTCACCTCTTTGTAGATTACCCAATTGCCCTCCTATCCCCACCCCACCCCCACCCCCACCTCCACCTCCCTGTAACTTCGGATTCAAATACATATTTCGAGTTATCTGTACTGGTGTCACCGGATTTGTTCCCAGAATCCTAGACCCACCACCCATCGCGGTGAAAGGTGATAAATTGATATTTGTTTGATGATGATGATGCGAAGACGAGGAGGTTTGCGTTAACGATTGTTCAATCGTGTTCTTCACAGCTGGGCTAGAAAAACTAGCTTCCCTCATCACCCTGCTCACACTTGGGTCATCGAGAATCGAAATTATCAACTGTTCTAATTCAACTTTCACAGCTAAAAGCGGTTGTTGTTGTTGCTCTGGACACCCTCTTCGTTGATGAGCTTGTGCCCTTTTCAAAGCAGCCATTAACGCATTTGAAATTGGGGGTTCTGTACCTTGAAGCATGTTTTGAGCAGTGGGTAATCTTTCTAAAGCAACGCTAAAGCATAGCTCAAGTGCACGACACTGAAGTGGGTGTGATGAATTTGGGTGTGAACGGATACAGGCTTGCCGGAGATACCCTGACGGCGACGACAATAAAGTCGCCGCCACATGTAACGGCGTTGTTTGGCCGTGATTCCGGCGACTTGCTTCAGCTATTGAATGGTTTAATACTGTTGCTGCTTCTGGGGTTAACGTTTGTTGGATTGTACTTAATCCTGCCCTCATAATTGGAATTTTTCTTCAAGAATTGATGATAAATTTGAACAAAATATTGAAATCAAGAGATAAATTGTTGGTTTTCTTCACAAAATTTATGAAATTTTTTCTCTGTTTTTCTCTCTCTACAGCTAAGTCTTCTTCTCTCTCTAAACAAAAAGATGATGATGAAGATGATAGAAGCAATGAACACATGCACACCGTCTTCTTCTAAACTTTCTTTTTTTACATACTATTAAATACCCAACTCGTTTTCTTCTCTCCTCTAAGAAAAAAATATATCTTTCGAGGCCAATTCAGAATTTAAATTTTATGAATTAACGATAAATTAGGATTTGGATTTTATGTATTTAGGATGTGTTCGATAGGAAGGGAAATGTTTTCATTTTAAAAGATTTTATGTTTTAAAATTTGAATTTTATGTATTTAAGGTGATTTTAGAATTTGAATTTTATGTATCGAGGGTGAGTTCGATATGAAGGGAAATGTTTTTTTAATTGTTTATGTTTGAGAATTTGAATTTTATGTGTTTAAGGTGATTTAGAACTTGTATTTTATGTGTTTAGAGTAATTCAAAATTTGAATTTTATGTATTTAGAGTGTGTTTGACGAAGGGAAATGTTTTTTCAATTTTTCATATTTCAGAATTTGAATTTTATGTGTTTAGAATGTGTTTGGTACGAATGAAAATAATTTTAAATTTTTCATGTTCAGTTGGTTGAATATTTTGAAAATATATTTTTCTTTAGGATAGTAAAAAAATATTGAACTTCGTAAACAAGATCTACTAGTGATATTCTATATTGATTGTGTGCTTCGTACCATTCAATAAGCATCATATTTATCCTCACCCTCAATAACCCTCATCTCCATCATCCAACATCTCTACCTCTTTAGGCTAACGGTTTTACTTATCTATTGAACACAAGAAAATACACACACTTATTTTCTACAAAAATGTTTTAGATTTTTCAAAATTATACATACTTATAGTGAATGTTATATTTTGATTGTAGGTTAATTATTATAATTATCAAACTATTTATAATAATTATTAAAAAGTTATTGGTAATTACGTTTTGAGTAACTTGATGCATAGAAATTAATTTTTTTCCCAAAAAATCTATATCATCACATGTTTCATCTTAAATTCTTAATGACACCTTCTCTTTTTGTTGTTTCAAACAATGACATGTTTTTACATTTTAGATTTTAGTTTATATTTTAAAATTTTAAGTTTAATGACATATTTCTATAATGATAAGAATATCAAAATTTATTTAAAATTAAAATTAAAAAAATCTTTAACTAAATTTTAAAGTCTTTTTTCTTTCTTAAATTTTGTATTAGATTTTAAAGAAAAACTATTGTAATAATTTAACTATTAATGTAAAACAAATTCATTTATGATAAATTTTATAGTATTAAATGTTTGTATGTGACGAATAATTGTTGATTGCAAGAAAACAGAAGAAAACAAAGGAGGCAAATTCTTGGTTAATGAGGCAAAGAAAAGAAGGGTATGGCATTGTTTGTTTTTATTGTAATGTTCCTTTCTTGAGTTAGGGTAAGGGGTACGTAGGTTAACGGATAGAAATTTTATTAAATGTATTTAAAGGAGTCAACATGAATTGTAGTGTAGTAATGTAATTGTTTCATCCTTAATCAGAAGTTTCGAGTTCGAGCCTCCTCAATATGAAGAAAATCTTGTTGAGAGTGTCATTTAAAAATTAGCTCTACAATGCTCGATCCAAATCTAATCAGAGCTCTAATATAAACAACAGTCGCCAAATAAAAAATTATATCGTTCGATTAAAACCCCTAACCCCAAATTGACTCCACCCTAATTGTTTTTGTGTGTGTGTGTGGGGGGGGGGGGGGGGTTGAAGGGAATTTATGGAAGAAAGGGAGATAAGTGAAAGTACTTTCAGTTGCAAAGATTTCTGGAAAATGCTCTATGGACAGAGGAAAAAACCAAAATTACTCTACTTTTTGTGTCATCTTTTTCTATATTACTAGTAGTACAAAGTATTTTTTTTTTCTAAATTCTTTAATTAAATTAAAATAATGAAAATGGTTTCACCTTTTCATTGTATTCTTTATTGTTTTCTTCACTAATAAACAAAACAATCTTATGTCATTGTTATATTATTTTCAAAAGATAATGGGAAAGAGTGTGAGAGAGAAGCAAGAAATAAAATAATACTAACTAAAAGTTGAACCTTTTTGAAGAGTAGGTTGAGAAAAGTGACAATTTGGGTTTAAATTTCAGCGGAGACAAAAATATTATTTTTGCTATCTTACTCTTTATATTTTTTAAATTTTTAAAAATTTAAATTATGCAGACTTTGATTAATAATATAAATCTTCTTATATTAGTGTAAAATGTTATATGTAATAATTTTTTTGTACAAATTTTAAATTTAATTTAGTTTATAAAATTAATTTTCGAGAAGCGAAAAGTGCTTTAGATGGAAGGCATGTTTTGTATTGTTTTTTAAACTTTAATGGATAGAGTTATTTGATACTTATTTAAGATAATAATAATATATTTACTGTAATGAGATTCGAAAAAGATAAAGTGTACGCAGATCTTATTTTTATCTTGTAAAAATAAAAATAAAATTATTTCGACCGTCAATTCAAATAACGCACATCAAAATAATTTATATAATACTTATGTCAAATACAGTAGCTGAGTTAGAATTTTAATAAAAAAATTACATAAAAAAAAAATATCAATATGTAACATATATACATAAAAATAAGATTAATACAAACTTAAAAAGTTGAACCTTTTTAAAGAGTGAGATGAGGAGATTCATGAGTAGCTAAGATTACTTTATTTTTTGTTTTTTATTATTATCTCTAAAAAGTTTTTTTTCTCTCTTTTTAATTCACTATGGCTATAGATTGACTGCCTTTTTAGTTCCTTCATTTGTTTTGCAATTATTTGTTTCTCTACTTTTTATTGATACATACAACTTTCCCAAATTACTTTTCAAGCGCGTGTATTATACTTTAAAGTTAGATATTTTCTTCGTTTTGATTTATTTGATCTATTTTAATTTAATAAAAAGATAAAATATATATAAGATTTTTAAATTTTATGTTTTAAATTAAAGATGTGCTAAATATACTAAAAGAATATTTAGTTTTGTGTAAGAATGTCAAGTGAAAAATTAAAATTAAATAGTTGTTAAAAAGGCAAGAATCACTATTTTTGTAACATACTAAAAAGAAAAGCAAGTCAAACAAATTAAAATAGAAAAAAAAAATTATATTATATCCCGCTCATCTCAATGTACATGATATTTTTTCATTTTTAATTAATTACAAATAATGATATTTTTTTCATTTTTAATTAATTACAAATAATGATATTTTTTCATTTTTAATTAATTACAAATAATGATATTTTTTAAAGTGAAAGGCAGGTCGAAAACAGACTCTCTATTTCATAAAAGTTAAGTACAAGATCTGCATACACTAACTTTATTCAGCACATTATTATTATTATCATTGTCATAATGATATAAGTATAGTAATTAATTCAACTTTAAACTTATCATTTTACCTTACTGAAATAATAAATAATCACATAAATATCAAGAAATTATTTTAGATCACACAAATAGTGTTCGACATCGCAATTCACATAATATACACTCGAACTGATTTGCTTATGTCACATAAAATACATATATCTTCTTCTTATTAAATTTTATACAAATTCAACTATTTACTATGTACGTCTAAACAAATACATTTATATATTACTCCCTCCGTTTCACAAAGAATGACCTGGTTTGACTTGACACGGAGTTTAAATAAATAAAGAAGACTTTTGAATCTTGTGGTCCTAAATTAAAGTTATGTCAAATGTACAAAATTGCCCTTAATCTTGTGGTTTTAAACATGCCACGTGGAAAGCAAAAAGTAAAATGTTACCAAAAAAGGAA
>JAJOOF010017413.1:0-14140 GCA_029582545.1 Solanum lignicaule | reverse complement strand
AACGTTTTACACCTAAAACGTTACTCACAGTAACGTTTATTCATTTAACGTCGTCAACTCCGTCAATTTTTGTCCGTTGAATTTTTAAAATAAAAATAACCTAAAACGTTACCATGAAGTACGTTTATACTACTTTTGTAAAAAATTTAAAAAACGTATTAGTTTGGTGAATTGGTTTTTAAAATAGCTTATTTTGGTCAAAACTTCCAACTTCTATTGACGTGATAATCACTCATTTGACAGATTCTAGTAGTGCATCTTATAGCTTTTTGGCTGCCATAAGTTAGGAATTCTACTAACATATGATTTTTGTCTATAAAAATAAGTGCTTAAAAATATATAGATTTTTATTTTATTCAAACATTACACAAATGCTTTAACATTATTTTAGCTTAACAACACTTAAAATAAGTCAATTCAAACAATCTCTTAAAATGATCTATGATAGGTGAGTAAATCAATATATGCTTCTGGCTAAAAGCTATATATCAAATCTCTTAATTTCTCCCTAATACTATGTTGGGAATTTTGTTTTCTGATGGTATTTGTTTGGCTTCAAATTATTTTATTATTGTTTTCGGAAACAACCTCTCTATCTCCACAGGATAGTAATAACTAGTAAGATCTGCGTACATTTTATCTGTCTCAGACTTCCTTGTGGGATTTCACTGGGTATATTGTTATTGTTGAGAAGGATTATTTGCAAGTATATTGCATGAATGTTCTGCTTTAGGCACGTAAAAGATAATGATAATTATATTATGGTCCATATTTATCTACATGATTAGTTACTTAGCTTCTTTGAAAGTAATCTTCAGGAACAATAATTTTGTGGATGTAACTCCTAATTTCTATTGATAATTGAGTGAATTGTTGGTTAGACCTAACCTTGCAAGAGGTAATTCTTATTCAGTTGAGTGTGCACTCTTGTTTGGCAAAATATCTTTTAATATGTTCTTATAGTTTCTTTAAATGTAATAAAATTTGGTATTTAACACATCTGCGACGATTGGATTTTTGTGAGTGCCTTCATAGTAAGTTCTAATCAAATATCGGTGGAGGATTTATTTTTAGAATAGTGAACATAACAAAATAATAATATTGACCTTCTATATCACTCTTTTTATATTTAATAAACAAAAGTAAAGAAACAATAGAACGACAACATTTTTGGGTCTATTAATTTACCAATTGAAACGCTCTAACCAACTGAGCTAATGGGCCTTGTTGGTATTAAAAGGGTAATACTATATAAGACCTATACAAGAGCACTATCAATTATCATTGTTTCATTGTAGTTTTACCGTATAAAATTGCTTTTTTCCTTTCATATAAAAGTAGAGAATTATTAGGAGAAAATTGTTAGGACACGAGTAAAGATTAAATTGATTGATTATATTTCAATTGAAATAGAATTATTAAAAGAAAATAATTATAAGATATTAACTCAAAGAGCTAGAGAAATAAACTTTGTAAGAATATATATTGATTTGTTATTTAAACTTTAAAGCCTTCATGCAATTTTCACTTTAGACCATTAATACGCTTCCTTAATTAGCATCTTAAAAAATGAGTAGTTAATGTCAAGAGTAGAAACATGAAGTAAAAAAATGAGTGAACAACAGAGTAGTACATTAACTTAGCTTGAACAGTTTCTTGTAATTTGACTTGACTACACATGTTTTATCATTGTACATATGCAAGTAATAACCACATTGACACTTTCACCATATTAATTCCTCAATATTTATTGTCTTTCAATTCAATACTTAATTAGGGACTAGACATTTAAATCCCCCTTTGCAAAGAAGAGTAAACCAGACTATATATACTATATACATGTTGAAGTATATATATGAGATGAGAGTATATATCTCAATCCCCAATAGAAGCCTTAATAAGCAAGCCAAATAACAAGAGTGGAGCAGAGAAGAATGGGCTATGATCACTTTCCAATGTGTACACATTCTTTGGAGGCCATTTCTTAATCATTGCATCTTGCTGTTCTGGCTTCACCACTCGATCATACGCTGTTCTTATGTATATTCGAGGCACTTCCTCTGCACCTTCCCCTTCTTTAAATCGAGCACTAGCTAAAGCTTGAATTGGTCCAGGACGCAACAACATTGCTGCTAATGTTGAATCCTGTAACAACAATGATACATCAATCTCAAAATTAGTTGAATTATCCTAAAACACGAAATATAGTGGTAATCTAATCTAATCTATACCTCGAGTGGACTCATTTGGTAAATGATTTTGCGTTGTAAACTTGTCTTAACAACTGCACTGGTTGGAGGTTGCTCTGGTCCTAATCCGAAACACATATCAAATACATCAATAGCTTCGCCAAACTCAGATAAATCTGGGATCCCCTGTTTCAACAAAGATCCTAATCAATGCATGCACATATGAATGAGTTGTAATAACAACAAGGGGGGAAAATATAATGAACGTCTCTATTTGACGATTTATATTTTATACTTTATAATTACATAAAGTACAAATACCTAACATGTTCAAACTCAAAAATATTACTACTACTAATAACTGATATATACTATTATTATTTAGTCATTTCATGTGTTTATTTCTATTATTCTCCTTTCAATCAAAGGCGTAATAAAAAAATTCACCCAAAATATTTATTTTTGTTTCCTCATTTTAAAAATAAATATATATACTTTTTTGTGAAATTTATTTTTATTTTTATTTTAATAGTTATTTATTTATAGAGATATCTTTTGTTTTTTAAAAATAAAATAAAAATTACACACTTAATGCCCTGATAATTTGTGTAGGATTTTCATTGTATAGTGTGTTTTTCTTAAAATACAAGAAAGTGTATAGAAAAAAAATAGACATAATATAGGAATGTTTAGTATAATTAATCAAATAAAAATTTTTATTCAAACTCAAAAAGGCTTATAATATTAGTATGAAATAGGAGTAGTTTCCGTAGTCAAAGGGTCCCTAAAGCTAGGAAACTAATATAAACTATGGTTACAGGGGTCAAATTAGAAACAAAGTGTAGCACTGGTCACGTAGGTGTAGCGTAGTGGTCAATGAAGTGAATTGAGAACCATGAGATATCAGATTTAAATCTTAACAGAGACAAAGACTTGGGTGATTTCTTTTCTTCCCATCTGTCTAACCTTGAAGCTAGTCGAACAGTATCAAAATTGACCCGAACACGGTTATTAAAAAAAAGATTGATATATGAATAATAGTCCAGCTAGTAGGACAGGATGATGTAATAAGGCCATAGAAGCAGCCCAAATAAGAGCTCTTGCAGGCAGGGAAAGGGCAGGGCCAAGGCCTAGAAGAAGTTAGGATCTGGCGGATAATGCCACAAATGCTACATACTATATATAATATGAAAGAGACTTATACTATACAAATAGACAATTTTGTACTAATTTTACTTGTATAGCCTGCACGGATGACGCAGATTGCTTATACAACATCCAAAATATCCCTCTTCTTTGTTTTTTTAACTTTTTATACAACATATCCCACTATCCCTCACCCCACCTATAAATTAGGCGTACATTATTTTAGAATTCGAAATTCATAAACTCAAAAATCTCGATTTAAAACTATGTAACATTTACGATCATGATCAAGGATGGAGAAGCAATAACTTACATCGTTAACATCTTGTTCAGTCACAAATCCATTTCTCAACATAGTTGCTCCAATATACACTGTCATCCTTACTTTTTTTGGGAATTTGTGAGTTGCATCCGTGACACTCAGTCCTCCAGCGCTGTGTCCTACCAAAATTACCTATTATAACAATCATGTTCACAAGTATTATAAGTCTGTTATACGCAGTCTTACCTTTAATAGAATTTAGATAGATTGAGGATCAAACCTGTTCATTTTGAGGCAAAGATGATAAGAAATTGATGAGAGGTTGATTATAATCATCAAAGGAAATAATAGTTGTAGGATCATGAGGATGAATTCCAGCACCTTTAAGGTCAAGACATGTAACTTTATAACCTGAAATCTCCATAAGTGACTTGATTTTGTACCAACACCATCCACCTCCACTAATTCCATGTATTAAAACAAAGTGGATTTTTGATACTTCTTCTAATTTTTCTTCCATTTTCTCTTTTTCTACAAAGTGCTCTTCTCCCATCTTGGATTTCACAACAAATCTAAGGTTTATATATACCACTTGGCCTCTCCTTGTTCACTAATTTCAAAGTGGGGAAGGAAGGAAGGAAATTATTTTTTTTCTAGTAATTTATAAGTGACATTGTTTTGCTCTTTGTCAACATGTAGTTGGGATAGTCTCTAATGTCATCATATATATATATATATATATAATAAATGTATTTTACTGTAATTTGTAACTGTTGAATTAGTAGATTATATCAATGTTGGACCAAGATAGCTGGAGAGACCATTTGAGTCAACTTAATTTAAATAGCTTTTAAAAAAAAATTAAATTTATGATGTAATATATATACTCCCTTCGTTTCTTTTTAATTGTCACAATTTCATGATTAAGAGTAAAACAGTATAAACTTTGACTAAACATTTAGTATAATCTAATTTAGCTTTGAAAATAAGTCAAATTGACTCTAAAAAAATACAGCTTGACAACTAAAAAAATGGAAAGAGTATAGATCTACTTGGTATTTCAGTATTTGAAAGAGATAGAATTAGTGCTATATCGCCTAGACTTTCCCACTTTGTAATGACTCTTAATTATGTTTAATGAATAAAAAATTTTACTACCAAAAAGTTAATAATATAATTATACTTACTATATTCTAAAATAGAGAATTAATTAAAAAATTTCCACTAGAATTAGTTATGTTCAAGAGAAAAAGGGGTGTGCTAATTAAGAGCCAAACAATATGATTTTGACTAATATTTTAATATGATCTAATTTAACTTAAAAATCAGTCGGATTGACTCTAAAAAAACACAACATAACAACTAAAGAAGAACGAAAGAAAGAAGTATAGTTCTACTTATTATAACTGACATTGTTTTGCTCAAGGAGAGTGAAACTTAAATCGATTCCTATCACGTTTAACAAAGGCTCCAAATTATTTATTAGATTTTTCTTTTTATAATTTAAAGATCCTTTTAATTTATTTGTAAAATTTGAGATTATGTTGCTGGAACAAAATAAAAGAATAGTATCATAGGACAGACATCTTCGATAATAGAGATTTGTCAGGTAACAAGAATTAGGGGCATGTTTGTTTGTTTCAAATAATAATTCATTTCACAAATCAGGTTTGTCGGCCTTTTGACATTTATTTGTTTATTATATAATATAATATTATTGTGTAAGCTCTGATTTTGAGGATTTGCCTTATCAATTATCATCACATATTTTTAAAGTTAGTTTTATATTTTTTAAATCATCGATGATGATTAATAAGTTAAAACAGTTAAGAAGAACCCACCAAGCTGTTTCCCCCTGACTTCTACAATTAATTAAGTAGTAATTAAAAACAAGTGTAGTCTCTACTCTCTGCGAATTTAGGTTTTAGGGACTCCTTCCCTTATTTTGTTTCTTCCGTTTCAAAATAATTGTCATTTTAATAAATAAATAAATAATTAAAAAAATATATCCTAAGAGTAAGTACTTTAATTCTATTTGTTTGGTTTAATTTGATTTAACAGGTTGACACGACATTTAAAAAAAGAATTTTGAATCATGTAGTCTTAATATATCAAATGTATCAAAATGTCCATTAATCTTATGATTTTAAACATATCACATGGAAATTGAGATTAAAGAGTTGTTAAAAAAGAAAATAACATTCTTTTTTGAAACTGACTAAAAAAAAAGGTAGATCAAACACATTGAAACAGTCGAAGTATGATCATCTTAAGGATTCAAGACAAAAATTATGTAATATATTTTTTCAATTATACTTTTGTATTAAAGAACTACTCTACTTCTTTTTAATAATGCTCAACTTTTAAAAAATATCTTTAACATACGGATAACTTAATAAACTATATATTCTATTTATTATTTTTCTTGATGGACATGAAATGATCTAAAATAATACTTATTTTGAGACGAAGGAAGTATGTAATAAATATTTTTTTTTGTTTAACTAAAGAATATCAAAACTCTTTACTTATATGTAATAATATCTTTACTTTATCTTTATTGACATGACTTGTTAGAATTTCACTAGTATTTTAGGATAGAAAAAATGAATATATTATAAATATAAATAACTGTATAAGCTTGCAACCAAATAAATTTGTAATGGAATAAACTTGCCATCAAGCACACATGTTTTAGGTACTCCTCTCCCATACTATGAAACAAATATATATTTTTTAAAATTTAATTTAAGAAAATTAAATTTTATTTATACAAATAATATTTTTACTTTATCTTTATTGGCCTGACTTGTTAGAATTTTACTAAATATTATTTAGAATAGAAAAAGATGAATGGTCATATAAAACTCTTCTCACATTTCATTTTATTATTATTATTAATAGTAAGAATAATTTGACATTTTACAAATATTTGATTCATGGGTCAAAATTTCTTTATCGAATCAAATATCATCTCATAAAAATTAGGAAACTGAATTATTTGAATTAAACGAAATCAAATCAAACAAATTATTTTTTTGTTACTGGATTTAGTTTTCCGATTTTCACATTTGATTTGGATGAAAATTTTAAAATTTCTGCAATGTTAACATGAAATAATTAGAAATATATTTTACTAAACTAATCTTATTAAATATATTTAAAATTTAAAATTTAACTATTACTATTTTATATAACTATTTAATAATATAAATAATATGAGAAAAGAAAGAATATAACTCTCTTCATTTAGTAAAATAGACAAATACAATAAAATATTTATTTTAAATCTTAAAATCAAATAAAATGAAACGATGGGAATACAAAGGTAAATTGAAAGACATAATACATCCCCAGACATAAGATAAGACTGCCCATGCACATGAGGAACCTATCAAAAATAGAGATGCTTTGTCTACTTTGAAAAAAAATATTATTTTTTATACTACTTTTAGTAATCCTTTTAATTTATATTAAGTGAATTGTTGAGACTTGGGATAAGACACATTCTTAAGAAAATATTAGTGGAGAAAAAAGGTTGCAAAGTGAAAGTCACTACTGATGATCAAGTCACCTAGATGGTAGGACTTGCTGATTACATTGGAAGTTGAGCTCTCAATCATTTGAGCATCTTACTCTCAAATTCATAATTTGACAGCTAAGCTGATTATCTACTTTATTTCTTTACTTTTTTATAATGTACTTACAATTTTAATTAATATTTAAACTTGAAAATTTGAGGCTTTAAATTAAATTGTGATTGAATTTAAAATTATGTTTAGATATGTATTATACTTAAAAATATTTTTAAGGTTTATAAGAAGCAGTCCTCAAGAAAGATCAAATTAGAGGTCAAAATTTTATTTAAAATATTTAAAATCAGATTTATTTAAAATAATTTTTAACAATTTTTTGGCCAAACTCTAGTTTAGGTGCCTATTTGTCTAATCTAAACTCTAAACCAAGCTATAAATAATTGCACAATTATATTGTTAAAAGGCTGTAATCATTTCCCAACACAAGCAAGTACGATCAATTATTTAAACAATAAATAAATATTTAGTATTTTTTTATGACCGTCTTGTCTAAATTAAAATTAGTCCACATCTAAGACTAGTTCAACAAATGCTTTATAATATTTTACAAATTCAGGTATAAGACACGTTACCTTTTATGACCTTTTTGAAAAGCCACAAAGAAACTAAAATTAGGTGTAATTGGATGAATTATACGATTTGACATATTTATTTAATCAAGTAATTATCAAATTAGAGAGCAATTGATGATGGAAAGGGTATTGAGAATTGGATGTAATTGTAAGGTTATTTTTAATTTCTTCTTCTTTATTTTAATTTTTTTTATTTTTCTTAGTTTAATTATTATTATTTTATTTCTAAAATATATTTTTTTGCGTCTTTTTACATCATTTCTGTATTCATGAAGAAGAGACTTTGCGATGAAAAAAAGAAGAAAGTTTGATTTAAGATAATATGGTGAATTAAAGAAATTAAAGTAGGTAAAGAGTAGCCATCACGTGTTCAATAAAAAAAACAAAACATCCACTCCAGTTGTTACATGTATATATATACTAATAAAAGGAAAAATAAAATAAAAATTCATATTTGTATGAAAGCACATCTTTCTCATATCCAAAATTATTTAAGTAAGTTATATATATTTTGACATACATATATTTTCTTTTGTATTTCCTGCTGTCACACACTTGCATATAAATAGCATATGTTGAATATAAATTTTGTATAGGGCACAAAGAATAAGTTAAATGAGAATGGCCGGTCATATTTTGTTGTGAATATCTCACTGTCATACACTCACGGAGCATGTATATCTATATCTACACAGCACACACTTTTGAAATTTTCTCCGTTTTAATTTATGTGATGTATTTTGACTTTATCACGAAATATAAGAGAAAAAAACTTATGATATCTATGTAACTATAAATCATTTCATTAAGGATAAAATAATTTCTTTTTAAATTGACTAAAAACAAAAGCGAGTAATATAAATTAAGACAGATAGAATATAATTTTGTATTCGGCACAAAGAAACAATAAATTTGAATAGTATTTTGTGACGGAGATGAGGCATAAACTTGTCAGTTCCTATTGAAGACTTGACCAGCAATATTATGACCAATCTTATCTTTGTGGCCATTCACAATTGACAACTTCTGGTGTATCAAATTGTGATCCATGTTTTGTGGATAGCAAAATTTTATTGTAGACAAATTCATATGTCATATCTAGCTGGTGAGAGGTAGCAAATATTTTTTTGAAATGGTCGAGATATGCGAAGCTGATTCGGACCACCATGATGGTCATCAATAAAAATAAAATCCTATGTACTGAAATTTTTGCACTAGAATTATTAGACTAATCATAAGCAAATAACTGATAAGGTTTCCAATTGGTTTTGATATGGTCGTCTCTAAGATATAAAATTTCACCCTACCAAACTTATTAGTGGCCATTGAAATAATTTTTGAAAAAAAAAGAGTTTAACTACCTTTGAATTATTTTTGTTTCAAAACACATTTTGGTGTGTTACACGAATATAAAAATTATGTTTTGATATACACAAGGTACACAATTGCTTTGCCAATTAAAACGGTATTGTGTGTGCATGTTTGGACAAATTAACAGAACCATAGAAAGAGTTCGTTTTTCTTTCTTGCGTGTGAAAATGAGAAAGTGATGGTTGTTCAGTTCGGTTGATTGTACAACCGTGTAATCTCATAAGTAAAGTCTAAAAATGACAGCGTGTAAATCTCCAAAATCTAATGTAACGATATATTTTGTTAAATCAAATAAATTAATTCAATAACATTCACTACTATCATAATTTGTTGAAGACATGGTTAAATAATTACTAACAATAATATTATTTCTTTAACGATTTAAGCGCGCATTAGAATAAGATAATGCTTTCCCTAGTTTAATTTGTTTGTCCAGTTTTGATTGGATACAAAGTTTTAAAAAAGTAAAGACAGTTATTGATGATGCCCGTTTGGCCATGTGAGAGGAAATAATTATGATATGAAATCATATGAGATAAAGTTGAAGCTTTGTTTGGACATACAATTTGTATTTTTTAAGTTGTATTTTTTTGCTCATAATAATAAGAACCCCATAGTTGTGATAACTATCAAAATAGCCCCAATTTATTTATACAATCTTACTAAATAAACAAAAGTTCATAATATAAGTATAATACACTATCACAAAACTATCCTAAAAGATACTTACAACATTTATTAATCGAACTTTAGTCCAGTAAAAAAAATTGAACTTGAGTTGTAATGTACGACTCTTTAATATAATCCTCCCTCATGATATAGACAATCTCCTCACGTTGAGCATGTATTTCTCGATATAAATTATCTAAAGAAAGATAAGAATTATAAAATCAACTACTATAACTTTAGTTGGTGAGAATAATAGTTATATCTGATATAAATAATTTAAAAACTTGTATAAAAATTGGTAAGAATATTAATATCAGCTAGAAATAAAAACTTGTATGTGTCTCACAAAATAAAAAAGGGAGTTTGGATCGCAAATGACTACGAGTATTTTGGATGACAAATCTAAATAGATAAAAAGTATGTTATTTTTTTTGTATAAATTTTAGGAATCACATAGTTTTAATATGAAATTACAATCTATCCCTATTTAGTTTGTAATTACATTAATCCTTGAAAAAGTAAAAAAAACCGGATACATAATATGTGGCTCGGATACTTTACAAAATAAACCGGATACATAATATGTAGCTTGGATACATTAAAAACTAGCTCGGATACATTAAAAAAAGATCAGATACATTATAAAATAATTTAGAATTAGGAGAGAAATAAAGGATTTTAGAGATTTTTAGAAATAGAAGGAAATATTAGAAATAAGAAAAATATAAAACGTGCATTTAAGTAATTTTTCCTATTTTTTAACCGTTTAAATTTTTAAATAAAATAATCATACAAAATTACACATGATCAATTGACACTTCGTTGGATAATGTCCATAATAAGAAAGGAAGAAGAAAAGAAAGCAAAAGATGATAACTTGTTTGGGTAGCCATCAATTATTGCAAGGAAAAAGCACAATATTTGGGGCCAATATTTGAAAGAGAAAAGGGGTTTGTTTACCTTTGAGCACACAAATCCTTTGGCAGCTATAAAAAGGTACTTTATAACAAACAAAATAAAGTTGTACCCCTAATGACCTCCCTGAGAAAATTCAGTCGATACACATAAATATCTATAACTTATTTTCAATTAAAATACCATAAAGAAAATCTACATTAATAATATACTTTTATCTAATTTAATAGATTATTTATGTTTGTGTGTCAAAGTTGCTATACGTAATCACCTATTACACGTAAACTTTATTTAATAGTGCAATTATTTTTGCTTGCACTATAATAGGATCTCGGGGTTTATGCAAAAAGATATATATTTAAAATTTGTAATGCATATATATAGATTTTGAATCTTAAATGTAGGATTATTGATTAGATTAATGGTTGAGGGAGTTTAATATATTCAAACCTTAAGCATTACATTTTTATTTTTTTAACATTTTAGTAAAAATTCTGAATCCGTCGCTGCGGTATGTAGGAAACAAGTGGGAAGAGGTCGTGCCACGTTAAGTTGTCTGCCTCTAGTGCTGGACAGTTAATATTTCATGTTTCATATATATTTCTTTTTCCCCACATGGGAAACAAGCTACGATTAAAATAATCAAATATTAGGAATTGAGTGCCTATATATTTATTTATTGTCATTTATAAATATAGGAGTGTTAAAAGTCGTTACTAAATAAGATTAAATCATAATCTTTCAATTTTAAGAATAGTTAGTTGTTATTTATAAAAAAAAAAAAGGTTAAGCTGATCTCAAAGGTTAAATATAATATTAAAAAAATCAAGTCCTTCCCAGTTCCCTTGTTGTTGATTTTCTGACTTCATGGTAGTTTTCACAATGAAATGTTTATATGAAAGAAACAATTTTAAACCTTTCTTTGGGTAAGCAATTTTTTTTTTGAGATTATTACATTACAGTGCAACTCTTAAAGTTTATTACATAATTTACTCAAGATTTTTAATGCTTATCTAAATTGACTCAATTTTATGTTTCCCTCCATAATAAAATTTAATTTCATTATTGCTTACAATACATTATTCTAGTTAATTTTTCTTCCATAAACCCACATTAAAAGACACCTTATTTTGCTATCTTCTATCACAAAAAATTGTATAGATTTCTATTTCAAAAAGTCATCTCAATAATTGATCACCTCAATTAACTTATTGAAAACACTTTCTTTTTTTTTTTCTTTTTTTTTTATCTTGCTTCATAATGAAACTCCATTATTGCTAACAACATATTCTTATCAATTTTAATTTCACAAACTCAATAGAGGATTGGTATCCAAAATATTGTTGAAGTTCAATGTTTTAAAGTTTGAAAATCAAATTTTCTCAAACAAGCTCTGTTTCAAATGGATATTGTTGTAAAAGATCGATATGCAAGAGCCTAAATCTGAAATTCTAGATGATTTGGTGTAGTTTTTGAGGTGTTTCTGGATGAATATGGTGCTTAGATTCTAGTAAAAAGACCAAGTCGATTTTTTTGTGTAATACTATATAAAATTGTTTACTATACTATGATATGTGGATAAATAGATACCCCTTATAAGTTTGTATAGTATTGTATATAGGATATATAATATTGTATATTACATTTAAAACAAATAAAATATGAAAGTTTTGTATGTTATTATATATCTCTTGTATATTATTGTATACTGAATTTAGTTTTGGCTTAAGAATTTGTAAAATAAATTTTAGGGTATATATTTGCAATATAAGTTAATTAATTTTACGTTTTCCAAATTTTTTCTATTTTTTTTACCCATCAGGGAGACCAATTAAAAGCAAGAATTCCACAAGCTTGGACAAACTATTACAAGCTTTCCAGGTGTACACAGCTGCATAATAGGTCATATGGCTAAATAATAAATTGTAATGAACTACTATTAAAATTTGAGGGTCAAAATCATAGATATGGTCATTTTTTAAAGGAAAATCGACAAATTATAAGTCGTCAATTTGGTCTTCATCGGTTAAAGCCGAGGCATAGTTGATTCTATCCATTTGTTTTTCATTTTTCTTTTCTCAGAAATATTTTTAAAAAATAGCTACTTGGAATTGAACCCAAGTATTTTCTTTGATTATGAATACGTGACTACATATATTATTTGATGAAATATTTACATTAGTTTTATTAATACTCTTCAATTGTAATTTTACATTTCAAAAATCATCGGTGTCCAACATTTTTGTAAAAAATTGAGGGACTACGTCATTTATATATATATTTTTTTAAAATATCTTTATAGAATTTCTTCTCCATATGCTACCTCAAAAAGACTTGTTGTCTAATGAGTTATTTCATTTTTGGCTTTCTTTTGGAACAATCTCATATTTCTCTCTTATCATATGTATTAGAATCCAACAGCTAAAAATATTCTATAGATAATTGTAGTAATGAATGACCTCTTGCAAGTTGCATGTATCATATTCACTACTAAAAACTATTTTTTTTTTTAAATGAGGATCAAGATAGACAAACAGGATCGATGTATTTAGCTAAATTGATGCTTTCAGGGATGTCAATAATTCAGTTTCAAAGGATTATTGGACAAGAGCAAGTTAATTGAGGAACGTCCATCAGTTTATTTAGTTCCACGAGATCGGTATTTGAGGCGGATCATGTTGCGGCGGTTTTCCTTTATTAAATTTTTTTTTCACACCCGACATGAAAAAACAAAACTATTGGGAAATTTGGATTTAAATGTATGGTTGAAATATAATCATATTATGAAATATAATAAAAATCAGTCTCTCTATTCAAGAACATATGAAAAATTGACATAAGAGTATTACTTGTATCGTTTAAGTATAGTTGCATTACGAAATATAATAAGAATCGATCTTTAGTAAAGAACAAGGGACTTGATATAAAAAGTTAAAATATGTAAAAGATGTTAAAAAGTATAAGATCTAAATATCCTGAAAATTATACCGACAATTTCTCAAATCTCAAAAATCTTATTTCTATATCACGTTTTCTACAAACTAGTATATTTTATGTAATGAAATAATAAAATTGATAAAATGAGAATTGTAAATAGCATATCCATTATGTACCTGATGATGAGAAGTGAAGAGCGCACAATTGCCAAATAAAATCTGAAATATAGAAAAATAAATAAGAATTAGTTAGCAAACTCGAGGAAATCTTCATATATTAAACATATATTGTTGAGAACTAAAATGAGCATAAGAGGAATAAAGTAGTTACCAATCAACAATATTACTATATAAGAAGAGTGAATAAGCACACTCTTCATTGGCCTATCACAAAGATGGCCCACCTACTTTTATACACTCCTCTTTCATTATATTTTAATTTTTTCCTTTTTAAATAGTACTAAAAAATAAATTTAAAATATTA